>WOVY01007662.1:0-62002 GCA_013436015.1 Rhipicephalus annulatus | reverse complement strand
GGGGACGAGCATGCACGGCCACGTGAACGTCCAATATTGAGCGGTGATCACTGCACTGCAAGGTGCAGCCTGAGGGGCTCTTCCTCGTCGTGTGTGTGCCGCTGATCGGAGGTTCCTTAGCTCCTGACAGCATACATCAAAGTGTCCGCCGATCTGTTCGCTCAATTAGCGGGGCGATTCTCTCTGGCCACCGCGGTATCTTTCGGGAAGATGCTGTATTTGTTGTCCTCTCTCGAACGGCGTCGTGGCGACACGACGTCTAACCCTCCAGCTAGCAGGGACAATACCTGGCGGGCTTAGGCAGCCGGGCGGTCGGCTACTTGTTTGAGGAGTAAAAGAGCACCGCTCTCTCGTCAGCTCTTGTGCCGGTCACAACAGTACAGAATAATGGGACAATTTCGAGTTTTTTCTTCCGCGTATGAGTATACGTCCAATCGACTTGCACTCAATGCCCAGTCGACTTGCACTCAACATACCACACTCATGCATGCTAATGTTTTGTCAATGGATGACGAAATATAATGTTACGTTTAAGTAACAGTAGGCAGTCCACAGCTACAACACAGCTCACCAACAACGTCCACTTCTTCACTCTCATTCTGAGGCACGCTTTTTTTGGGAATGTGCCACTATGCCCTGTTACAGTCAGTCGAAACCACGTAACACAACCCCCGGCGACAAAAGCGCCAACCCGGCGAGCTTACGGGGCCACAGCAGGAGCAGTGTGATAACGCTTGATCCTTGATACATGGACGATGTCCCGGGACAGCAGAGCAGAAGAAGTTGATGGATCATCAGGAACAATTTCATATGTATATGTGACGTAAGAAGGCAGAGATGGTTAGGAGAAGTAGATGAGGAAGAAGTGAGCATAGAATAAACATGGCGCATCAGCCAGGCCAAGTCTCCCAGTCATCGTAGCGTCACACGAGTCGACAGGATGAAGACCTCCCAGCCACTTCATCAGTGTCTCATCATCGACGCAGTCCTACACAAGACGCCCTGACCATACATCGACTACGGAATCATCTCCTGGCCGCACACAGCGACCAGCACCATGACAGAATCATCGACCAACCTTCCCATCCCCAAGTACACCGGAGCAGCGGACGATGGACGCGTACATGACTGGTTTGACCTGTTCGAGTTCCACGCTACCGCTTCATCTTGGTCGGAACGGGAGATGGTTACGAACTTCAGCGACTACGTCACCGGCGAGGCATTCAAATTTTACCTAATTCACATATTCGAGAACGACGAGTCATGGCGAAAAATCAAAGAGGAGATGATTACCCGTTTTAAGGACTATGACCAAGACTCACTCATTGCCAACCATCTAGAGACAACTGCACACTATCGTCAATTTCCTAAGCAGTCCTCAAGCATTCGATAGTCCAGCGCGAATCGACAAGTGCCTCAAGACGAAGTGGCGCATGCGTTTACTTACAGAAGGCCATGCGTATATTGGGAAAAACCCAACCGTCAAGCGCAGCTTCCTTGTGCACAAAAGTCGGCATTTCCAAAGTCGTGGCACCAACATACGACACGAGACGTCACTCACCCTACTGATGCCTTTCATGCTTCGTCTCGCATACGTAGTCCACCACCTGGGTTTTCGTCACGCGGTTCTTCAAGCGCTCCTAAACGCTCACCACTTGCCTTATAAGGACGCCGTATTGATGGTAGATGACCTGACGCTTCACAAAAATACCCGGTCAAGCCATGCTCTTTCAGGACGGGTTCGTTCATTACCGTCCTGTGCACACACCTTAGACAGTCGAAGCAAAGCAGAAGGCTCAGACGTATTGAACATCGCACTCTGCCAGGCGCAAGAGCTCTTCGTGGCGAACAGTGTAGAAGAAGCTTCTAAAGAGCTGTCTATCAACCCTGAAGCATTATCTTCACTGCCCGAACAGAATTACAACTGCCCACTGACTACCAGCTGCCGACCTAGACACCAGATCAAGTTGCCAAGAAAACCGGCCTGATGTTCAAGAATGGCTCCCTCCGCAACGCGTTCCAAAGCAACATCAGCAACGCCTACAAAACAACAAGGAGAACCCCAAAAACTAAAACGGCCACACAAACAAGGACAACGAAAGAGACTGCAACGAGGGCATCGAAGAACGCAAAATTCAACGGAAGTGCACTCACCAATTGATGAACATCGGAAAATAAGATCTCGAAACCAAAGACCGATTCAAGATGTCACACACTTTCGCACAAAGAAAAGTCACCAGAGACACTCCCTGCCTCAGCTATTACACCGACTGCACCACCACAGAAAACGTCGAGAAAGACGCGGAAGCACTGCTTGCACACCGCAAGCACTCAGGCACTTCGTCACAGTCTGTCAAAGAGCACGAAAGCAAGAAGCACTGGGAGTGCACCATTCAAGACAAAAAATACAACCCCGACGACATCCGAACTTCAAATGCTACAGGCACTCCCAACCTTGTCCGTTCCTCACAAAAACTCAACCGATTTCATCGCCAGTTCAGATTTCCAGGGTGTGGTTATGCCATCCAGGACGCAACAGTCAAGCTCGTCCACCAGAGTGGTCATAGAAATCACTGGACTGCTCCCTCAGCCTTGAAGATTCAGTGAGATTGTAAAACTCCGTCAGGACGTGAAACTGTGAACTGGCCATTGTTTTGTTATTCTCTTCTTCAATTTGTTGTAGTTTGTAACCGGTGCCATCTTTCGGGGGGAGGGGGAATCCTGTGACGTAAGAAGGCAGAGATGGTTAGGAGAAGTAGATGAGGAAGAAGTGAGCATAGAATAAACATGGCGCATCAGCCAGGCCACGTCTCCCAGTCATCGTAGCGTCACATATATAATGTAGGCCACTCGTCTAAGCACGCGGTATGGGCCCCTGAAACGAGAGTGAAGCTTCTCTGGAAGGCCTGCATGTAGCGTGTGGGCCGAAGAAGAACAAGGGAGTCTGTCGGAAAGTGTTCGTCCTGATGCCGCTCGCTGTAACAATGCTTCTGCGAGACTTGGGACGCCGTGAATGTGCTACGGGCAAGCTTACGAGCATGGTCATCTCGGGCAATAGCGTCGCGTGCATATTCAGAAGTACACTGCACAGCGACTGGCAGGAAGGTATCCAACGGCAATCTTGGTTCGCGTCCAAACAGAAGATAAAATGGCGAGTACCCAGCAGTGTCATGCCGGGAGGAATTGTACGTGAGCGTCATGTAGGATAGTGCATGGTCCCAATCACGATGGTCGGCTGAGATGTATTTCGATAACCCTGTCCGTCAGGGTGCGGTTTAAGCCTTCTGTAAGCCCGTTTGTTTGGGGGTGGTACGATGTCGTGAGCTGATGTTGGGTAGAGCCGGAACGTAGGATATTGTACACCACTTTCAAAATGAACGTACGGCCTCAGTCTGTCAGCAGTTGACGAAGGTCTCCATGCTTTGAAATGAGATAGCGTAGTAGAAATCAGCAACGTCTGTAGCGCAGCTTGTTGGCAGGACTCACGTAACTGCATAGCAGGTTGCGTAATCTGTAACAACCGTGACCCACTTGGTTTCCGGGAGGTGGATGTTGGGAAGGACCGAGAAGGTCCAAACCAACACGGAATAAGGGCTCCGGTCGGATGTAGATAGGCTGAAGATACCCGGCAGAGAATCCCGAGGGCGTCTTGTGGCGCTGGCAAAATTCTCCAATGTTGCCATAACGACGTACACAGCGTGAAAGGCCAGGCCAGTAGAAGCAGTGGCAGACTCGGTGATATTTTCACGGTGTGCCACTGCACCATCAGCATCATTTCTGCACCCATTGCCTGAGGTGCATTTCTGCACCTCAGGCATGGGTGCAGAAATGATGCTGACGGAATGAAGACGACGATGTTGTTGTGGGGCTGTGTCTGAACTGCCCCCTCGTCCTGCATCCTTGCATACTGTGTGCACTGCTTGCCCACCCGGCGTTCACTTATTAAATACTCTCCGCTACCTATTTTTGGTGGAGGTACCGGGTAACATTCCGACTCTGGATCTCCGAAGCGGACGTCAGCTTCGTCCAGCCACGATGTCTGAAGGCAGTGCGCCGTCTATTCAGTCTATGCCTGCTCCGTCACCTGTGATCCCCTCCCATCTTCTCGATCCAAGTAAATTTTGCAGCACCGACACAACTGACGTTAACGAGTGTCTCGCCCAATACGAGCACGTCAGCAAGCAATACAGGTGGGATGAGACGTTTATGCTGGACAACATCATATCATACCTGCAAGGTACTGCACGCGCCTGGTACTAGACGAACGAAGAAGACCCTGACGAGTTGGGACATGTGCAAGCAGAAGCTCCGTGACTTGTTCGGCGGGTCAGTTGCTCGACAGATGGCAGCCAGACAGGAACTAGCATCACGAGTTCAATCTTCCACCTAGCCGTACGTCACCTATATCCAAGACGTCCTCGCCTTGTGTCGCAAGGCAGACAAAGACATTACCGAACTAGACAAGGTCAGCAATGCGTTTGAAAGGCATAGCCGACGATGCCTCAACATTCTGATATGCAAGAACTGTACCACCATTGACTCAATTGTCAGTGAATGTCGGTGGTTCGAACAAGCCAGAAGTAGGAGATTCACTCAACGTTTTTCCCTACTCCCGAACACCGCTACGACTTCTTCCTGCGAGGATCCTGTGGCGCCACGTCCATTAGTGAACCCTCCAAACATCACAAGAATATTCCGCAAGGAGCTGGAATCCATGGCTCCTTCCACCTATCAACCCCCTGTGTCTGACAACTCGGCCCAAATATCTCTTATACAGGCTGTTGTGCAACAAGAGTTTGCCAACATGGGTGTCTTAGTACCCCAAAACACCAGCCACACACCGCAGCCCTTAAATACTAACGCTCACTACCACGCTGCCCCCACTTGTTGCTGCTGCCGCGTTGGTCCCGTGGCTCTCATCGCGCTACCGAAATTCATCTGAGTGGCGCACACAATATGATCAACCGATACGCTTCTATTGCTATCGCGTTGGCCACGTTTCCCGCCACTGCCACAACAGATGGCCTTTCCGGCAACGTTTTCTAAACGACCACTGACAGGATCGTGGGCAGTATTCGCCACCTCGTTTTGCCGATGACCACCTAGCCGTTCTACGCCACGCTTTCAAACCATCCTACACCGATGTCGTCACCCAGGGAACCCGCTCCAGTCGCTCGCTGTCACCGCAGAGTCGCCAGCCCCGCTCCTATCAACGCCGTCGCTCCCCGTCACCGGCGTGTTTTGGGCAGTTCTCTGGAAACTAACAGATGCAGCTTCTAGAGGTGGTGCTGCAATTGACTACTCGGACCAAAAAACTTCTACCGACCACTAATTCCAGACGAAATTTTACTTGGTGTTATATCGATGGCCTGACCGTTGCAGCTCTAATAGACACTGGTGCCCGCATATTCGTTATGAGTTCATGTCTCTGATCCCGCCTGAAAAACGTTCTTACCCATGCAATGTCTTCGACTATGCGAGTAGCCAACGGCAGCCGAACATCAGTTCTTTGTATATGCACTGCCCCGCGTCACTGTTGCCGGCTTTCACACTTCAGTCCTCTTCGCTGTTCTAGATGCTTGCCCACACGACGTGATTCTCGGCATTGACTTCTTGACCGCACACCACAGCCGTCATTTGATTGTTCAACCGGCACTTTACAGCTAGAGTTGCCTTTGTACTCTCATGTCGCTCCTGCAACTCACACATGGCTACGGTCAGTGGAGTGTCTACGATTACCACCTCAGGCTGCTGTGTACCTTTCTATGACGCCCGTTCTCACCTGTTCTTGATGGAGACTACTTTTCGGCTCCATTCACTGACCTGACCGTTTCCTAGGACACAATACTTCCTCATACTATATTGAAGGTTAGCGACAACAAGACGCTTCTCCCCTGTCCTCAACTTCTCCATGTCGACCCAGGTCATTCCTCAAGGTATTGCCTTAGCAGAACTCTGCACTCTGGAGCAATGTACAATTTCACCTCTCACTCCTGACATAAAGTCCGTAGCGGAACTTGTCACAGCCGCACAGACTAGAGCTTTCTTAGACAAAATGATATCGAACGACCTGTCGCCGTCCCAAGTTGAAGCGCTCCGTGGTCTTCTATTTTATTACCTCGACATTTTTGATATGGACGACCGTTCCTTGGGCCGCACGAGCGTCGCAGCCCACCGTATTGACACTGGCGACGCCAGTCCCTTTAATAAGCGCCCGTACCGTGTGTCTCATTCAGAGCACCAAATCATTCAGAAGGAGGTAGAGAAAATGCTCGACAAAGACGTGATAGAGCCTTATAGAGCCTTCAACCAGTCCTTGGGCATCACCTGTTGTGCTTGTTAAAAAGAAGGACAACACCTAGTGGTTCTGCGTCGCCCAGGGAACCCGCTCCAGTCGCTCGCTGTCGCCTCAGGGTCGCCATCTCAATCAAATAACCAAGAAGAATGTTTATCCTCTACCTCGAATTTATGATGCGCTTGACTGTCTTCATGGTGCCAAGTATTTCTCTTCCCTGGACCTACAATCTGGATATTGGCAAATTTCAGTCGATGACCGTGACTGCGAGAAGACGGCATTCATAAAACCCGACGAGCTTTATCAATTTAAAGTCATGCCTTTTGGGTTGTGCAATGCGCCAGCACCTTTAGAATGCATGATGGACTCCCTCCTTTGCGGTTTTGAATGGTCGACGCGCCTGTGCTATTTAGACGATGTCAACGTTTTCTCGCCAACCTTCGAAACCCATCTTCCACGTTTGTCAGCCATCCTTGACGTTTTTTCGCTATGCTGACCTCCAGCTTAACGCGTCTAAGGACACACAAGAGTGGAAGCTTGGGCTAGTTGGTGCGTAGTCATATTTGCAAGGTGTTTCAGCACGTGACCAAAGCAAAAAAAGGACAGGGTAGACAGAAAGAGCGCTGACTTCCAACTAACTTTATTTCGCAGAGTGGCAAGAATTTATACGTCTAAAAATGAAGATTACAGAGCATGAAGGTAAAAAACAAAGCCCAATCTACACACCAGTAACAGCACTCTGCGAAATAAAGTTAGTTTTTTTTACCTTCATGCTTTGTAATCTTCATTTTTAGACGTATAATTTCTTGCCACTCTGCGAAATAAAGTTAGTTGGAAGTCAGCGCTCTTTCTGTCTACCCTGTCTTTTTTTCCTTTGGTCACGCGCTGAAAACACCTTGCAATTATGTCTAAGGACACGTTTGGGCACCGTCAGATAAAGCTACTTGGCCACCTTGTTGACGCTGCTGGTGTACAATCCAACCCTCATAAAGTCCGCGCGCTGCGCGAGTTTCCGATTCCACGTTCCACGCAAGAAGTCCGCAGCTTTTTGGGACTCTGTTAGCATTTCCGCCGTTTGTCAGCATATTCGCGGAAATCGCTCGGCCCCTCACGGATATCCTTAAAAAGAACGAGGCTTTTTCCTGGCGTGAAGACCAAGAACATTCCTTTGCGTCGTTGATTTCTGCGCTCACATTCCCACCTGTGTTGGCTCATTTTGACCCAGCCGCTCAAACGGAGCTACGCACCGATGCAAGTGGCCACGGCATAGGGGCAATACTCGCACCAGTGCAGAACGGGACAAACCATGTCGCAGCGTACGCCAGCCGCCTACTTTCTCAGTCGAAAAAGAACCATTCAATTACTGAGCGAGAGTGCCTGGTTCTCATCTGTGCTATTGCGAAATTTCGTCCGTACCTATATGGACGCACGTTCGCAGTCATCACAGACCACCATGCGCTCTGCTGGCTGTCAACCCTTAAGGATCCTACAGGAAGACTCAGGCGATGGGCATCGCAATTGCAGGAGTACACGTTCTGTGTAGTGTACAAGTCTGGCAAGCTTCACAGCGATGCCGACTGCTAATCTCGACACCCTGTTCATCCACCTGATGCCTTTGAGTTAGAAGCTGATTCTAACATCCTAGTCATAACAGATTTTCTGCAAATAGCCGACGAACAACGCCGTGATTCATCGCTGCTTTCGATGATAGACCGTCTTCAATCCGGCCATAAAGACCCTTCACTGAGCCTATTTTTTCTTTAAGACAACGTTTTGTACCACCGCAACTTACAGCCCGATGACGCGGAACTTTCGCTCGTCGTCACACGTCATCTGCACAAAGACATCTTGCCAGAACTTCACAAAGCCCCAACTGCCGGACACTCAGATGTTTCCAGAACCTGTGATCGCGTCCACCGACGGGTATTCTGAAAGGGCCGTTATCGTTCCGTTCGCCGCTACGTTGCAGCGTGTAACCTGTGTCAGCGCCGGAAGAAGCCTACGTGTCTCCCTGCCGGTCACCTCCAACCTATTGCAGTCCCAGTTGAGTCATTTCATTGTGTGGGTTTGGATTTGTTAGGTCCCTTCCCAACATCGGCAACGGGAGACAAATCGATCGCAGTAGCTACGGATTATGCCACACTGTATGCAATTACTCGAGCGTTACCGACGAGCTGCACAACGGACCTCGCAGATTTCCTTCTCTATGACATTATCCTTGAGCATGGCGGATATCTCACGGACCGTGGCCGCTGCTTCCTGTCTCGTGTGGTTGACGACCCTCCTTAGATCCTGTGCTACGCGGCACAACTTTACGACTTCTTACCATCCTCAGACCAACGGACTTACTGAGCGCCTCAACCTCACACTGACGGACATGCTTGCTACGTATGTTTCTTACGACCGCACTGATTGGGACATTGCCCTTCCATTCGTAACTCTCGCCTACAACTCGTCCCGTCATGAAATGGCCGGCTACTCACCATTTTATTTTCTCTATGGCCGTGATACCTTACTATCTTTCGATACCCTGCTTGCGCATGACCTTCCGTCCACCACTTCGTACACATAAGATGCCATTTGCCGTGCTCTGATTGCACGTACAGTAGCTCGCGCCAGGTTCTCATCGTCCCAGAGAGCACAAAAGTCACTCTACGACAGCCGACATAGGGATGTCGATTTTTCTCTGGGCTCTCTCGTGCTACTGTTGCTGCGATCCCGTCATGTCGGCCTGTGCGAGAAAATTTTATCGCAATACGTTGGGCCTCACCGAGTTCTGCGCCCAGTCGCACCTGTTACCTATGGAATTTCTCCTACTATGAACCCACTATGAACCCACTGTTACATCCAGAAGTGACATAGCGCATGTGTCGGGCCTGAAGCCCTATCACAGTGACCCGTCCATCTAATACCAGCAGGCACCGGGACGGTGCTTTGACGCCCGGGATAATGTTACGGGTTTAGAAAGGTACCTCAGGCACGGATGCAGAAATGACGAAGACGGAATGAAGACGACGATGTTGGTGTGGGGCTGTGTCTGAACTGTCCTCTCATCCTGCATCCTTGCATACTGTGTGCAGTGCTGGGCCACCCAGCGTTCACTTATTAAATAGTCCCCGTTACAATGTTCCCCGCGCCCGAAACAAGAACGTACCGTTCGACGGTGAAGGAGTCACCAACCAACTAACCTCGCTGCTTTTCACACACGGGATTTCCGTAGCACGAGGAATAGTCAATGTCACCGACCGCCGAACGAACTTGCTGTTGACCAATTTCACCTCCGAGTGACGGCACCTTCTAAAAGGCACAACGTTTGCACATTTCGACGAGATCGCAGATGTTTGTGACTGCTTTTCAACACTGGAAGCAACACCTGCACAAGACCCACGTGACCTAGCACCTAACCTTGACGTCAGCCTTACTTTAACTCAGCAACAGCGGGAACGCCTGCTTGTGCCGCTAGACGAGTTCCACGACTGTTTTGCGTCGACCTCGAAAGCTGGCCGGACGTCCTTAACCAAGCCCCGAATCATCACAGAGGACACGGCTAGACCAATTCATCAAAATCCGTACCGTGTGGCTTCAAAAGAACGAGAAACGATAGAACGGCAGGTAACAGAAATACTTGAAGACGATGTCATTCAACCGTCGAAAAGCCCCTGGGCTGTTGTTCAAGTGAAAAAGGACGGCAGCCTGCGTTTCTGTGTGGTCTATCGAAAGCTAAATCATGTTACAAAAAAGGACGTGTACTCCTTCCCCGCATAGATTATTCGATTGAAAGGCTTCGAAACGCACGATACTTCTCTTCCATTGACTTAAAGAGCGGATATTGGCAAATTGAAGTAGACCCCAGGGATCGTGAAGAAACCGCTTTCGTGACGCCAGACAGACTGTACGAATTTAAGGTTTTACCATTTGGCTTGAGCTCCGCGCCTGCTACTTTCCAGCGTCTCATGGATACCGTTCTCTCTGGCCTTAAATGGAGAACTTGCCTAGTATACCTTGACGACGTCATTGTGTTTTCTACAACGTTTGACGAACACTTTGAACGATTGCAAATCGTCTTGCAGGTCATACGGGCAGCAGGCCTGACGCTCAAGCCGGAGAAATGTCACTTCTGTTATGAGGAACTGCAGTTTATTGGCCATGTCGTCAGTTACGCAGGAGTTCGTCCAGACCCCGAAAAAGTTGCCGCCGTCACAAAGTTTCCAACACCATCAGATAGAAAGGCAGTAAGGCGTTTTCTGGGTCTCTGTGCATATTATCGGCGGTTTATTCCAGATTTTGCGCGCATTGCGTCACCTTTAACTCGTCTCACGAAGGATGACGTTGCATTTGTTTGGGGTGACGAACACGAAGATGCTTTCAATGACTTGCGGCAACGTCTACAGACGACCCCCCGTGCTTGCCCATTTTGATGACACAGCCCCTACAGTTCTTCATACTGACGCCAGCAACGTTGGCCTCGGAGCTGTGCTTGTACAGCGCCAGGATGACGAGGAAAGCGTGATCGCTTACGCAAGCAGAACTCTGTCACGCACAGAAGCAAATTACTCGACCACTGAAAAGAATGCCTCGCCGTGGTGTGGGCCATTATGAAATTTCGCCTATACCTGTACGGCCACTCATTCAAGGTTATCAGCGACCACCATTCGTTGCGTTGGTTAACAAGTCTGAAAGATCCTTCCGGGCGATCGGCACGCTGGAGCCTTAGACTACAGGAGTTTGATATAACGATGGTGTATAAGTCGGGAAAACGACACACGGACGCCGACTAGCTATCTCGATCACCAATAGAGTCGGCTGCTGCTTTTGATGAGAAACAGCGTTCCTCGGAATCCTCGACACGTCAACCATCGCAGATCACCAGCATGACGATTCTGAGCTACTTGGCTTGATTATTTATTTAGAAAGACGAAGCGAGAATGCACCCAAAGCCTTTACAAGAGGACTATCGTCGTTCTGTCTGCGAAACAAAGTCCTTTACAAAATGAACTTCTCGTCAGACGGGTCCACCTACCTGCTTTTCGTCCCTACCACTCTTCGTTCTGAGGTGTTGCAAGCGTGCCACAACGAAGTAACATCTGGACATTTAGGGAGCACGCGCACACTAAGCAGAGTTCGAGGGAGATATTACTGGCCTAGACTCACCGCCACCGTGAAGCATCATGTTCGGACCTGCCTCGATTGCCAGCGACGCAAGTCACCCTCCAACGAAACGAGCCGGTTTGCTACACCCTGTTCCAGATTCCTACCACGCCAATTGACCAGATCGGAATGGATCTTTTTGGCCCACTTCCCACCTCTAGTGTTGGTAACCGCTGGGTTATAGTGGCGACCGACTACCTTACTCGCTACGCTGAGACAAAAGCCATCCAGAGAGGCACAGCAGAAGAGGTAGCCCGGTTCTTCATAGAGAACATTGTGCTGAGACACGGTGCGCCATCGATGGTTATAACAGATCGCGGAACCGCATTCACGGCCGCGCTTTTAGATCATGTGTTGGTGCGCAGCGGTACTATTCATCGCAAATCGACAGCTTACCATCCACAAACCAACGGGTTGACCGAGCGACTTAACAAAACTCTGGAAGACCTGCTTTCAATATATGTGGACTTCGAACACAAAAACTGGGACGAGATTCTTCCTTACATAACGTTCGCATAGAATACTGCGAAAGAAGAAACCACACGGATGACCCCATTCAGCCTTGTTCACGGACGAGAAGTAAGAACGATGTTAGACGCGATGCTGCCACACGAATGCGATGACAGTGAAAACGAGTGCTGACGCGTTTACTCAACGCGCAGAGGAAGCCAGGCAGCTCGCACGTCTGCGAATATACCAACAGCAAGAGTACGACGCAGGCCGCTATAACCAACGTCACACACCTGTAACGTACGAAACCGGGGACAGGGTATGGGTGTGGACGCCTGTATGAAGACGGGGACAATCCGAAAAAATCGCCCAGAAGGTACTTCGGACCTTATCGAGTGTTGCGACGACTAAGTGACGTTATTTATGAAGTCGTCCGGGATAGCCCAAACTGTTCAAGGCGTCGCCAGCACCGACCTGAGCTTGTGCACGTAGTGCGCATTAAGCCATACGTCAGCGAGTGACTCTGCGAGGCACCGTCGCTTCTACAAAGTGACTTCATACGCAAATTACTGTCTCAGCTATAGCATCGGGGCGATGCTCTTTTAAGGGGAGGCAAATGCCGAGCCCGAAACAAAGAACGAAGACGATGTGCGCGCCAACAGCCTTGTGAAAAGGGGGACTGAAGAAGACGACGTGTTTTTGTTTTGCTCGCCTGCTCTTGGCTCCTGCACAAAAACACACGCCGTCGGTTCTCGGACTCAACGTCTCGGTGGACTGCTTACGTTGAACCGCGACAATATGTACGAGAGATACCAACGTGACCCGCAGTTGGCGCGTCATGGAGCTCGTGGAGGACTGTGGAGCACAGGTGCTTTGGTATGACCAGAAGTAGGTCGAGACCTTTGGGCGACCAATTACGCCGATATAAAGAGTGGTCCTTCAAAGTAAACATGCGAGCAGACACATTGTGTGGCGAAGGTTCGATCTGCTTTATTAGGCGGCTGATATCCAGATATTGACGCTGCTCGTCGCCGAGATGAAGTAGCTGGGAGATGGAAAGGACGCAACCCACAGATTCGGTGCTTGTAGGGTCGCAGTCGGCCACAGGGTAGCGTGACAAACAATCCACAATGTTGTGCAGTTTTCCTTGATTTACACTCTACAGCGTAAAAATACTCATGGAGGCGGAGTGCCCAGCGGGCGAGACGACCTGTGGGATCGTAGAGGGAGGCGAGCCAGCAAAGTGCGGGGTGGTTGGTGATAACTATAATGGTCGGCCGTATAAGTAAGGGTGGAATTTCGCGGCTGCCCACACCAGCGCTAGGCATTCGCGCTCTGTGATCGAATAATTCCGACCTGAGGGGGACAGCAGCCTGCTAGCATAAGCTATCACCCGATGCTACCCAGGCTGTCGCTGAGCCAACACAGCACCTATTCCGTTACCACTGGCATCGGTGCAGACTTCGGTCGGTGCCGTAGGGTCGAAGTGAGCCAGAACTGGAGAGGAAGTGAGCAAAGTGATGAGGTCGGAGAATTCTGCTGCTTACGAGGGACCCCAGGTAAACATCTCATCTGGTATGAGTAAGTCTGTTGGAGCCGAGCAATTTCCGCAAAGTTCTTGATGAACCGCCGAAAGTAGAAGCAGAGCTTCACAAAGCTGCCGACATCTTTGGCGGTTTTCGGCACAGAAAAGTCCTTCACAGCTCGAACTTTTATGGGTCAGGCTATACGCCGTAAGCGTCAACATATGCCCAAGTATACTAATGCGACAGTGACAAAACCGGCGCTTAGATGAATTCAGTTGAAGGCCTGCGAAACGGAATACATCAAGAGTTTTAGACTGTCTCTCGAAACTCGCTGGAAAAGTGGGATCAAACACAATCACGTCATCCAGATAACAAAGACACGTAGACCACTTGAATCCATGGAGCAGGGAGTCCATCATTCGTTCGAAGGTGGCGGGGGCATTACATAAGCCGAAAGGCATGACCTTGAATTAGTAGAGGCCATCAAATGTTACAAAAGCCGTCTTCTTTCGGTCCATGAAGTCCACGGCAATCTGCTAACAACCAAAACAAATATTGATGAAAGAAAAGTAGGTGGCACCATGGAGGCAATCAAAGGCGTCGTCGATTCGTGGCAGAGGGTATGCGTCTTTCTTGGTGATGCTTAACGGTGGCGATAGTCCACACAAAATCGCCACGATCCCTCCTTCTTTTTAACTAATACCACTGGAGATGCCCTGGGACTGTAGGATGGTTCAATAATGTCCTTCACTAGCATCTTGTTCACCTTTTTCTGAATGATGCTCCGCTCAAAAGTAGACACACTGTAGGGACGGTGGTGAACAGGGTTGGCATCACCTCTGTGTATGCGATGCTGGACAAGGGACGTCTGCCCTAGATGTCGGTCGCCAAAATCGAAAATATCCTGGTAGGCTTCGAGAAGACGCTGTAGGGCTTCAACTTGCGGAAGCGGAAGATCAGTGGCGATCATGTCCACAATTTTACGGCGGGCCCGAAGGTGCTGCTCGCGCTGTGGGCTGCGTTGAAAGAAGTATGTTTAAGGCAAGCACTTCGGTTTGTGAATCTAGCAACGGACACAGGTAAGCCATAGAAATGCCTTGGGGAAGCACTTGATTCATGTAGCTGAAATTTACAAGTGGTAGACAAGTTCTATTATCTGCGATGCTGATCACCGTGTAAGGAACTGCAAACACTATGCGGAAGGAGTACGTCGGTGAGAGGCATAGCGTAATAGTCACCATCGGGCACAGCTGGTGAGCACAGGAAATGGTTGTACGGCACAGTTTTGAAGGGCAGGTGAACAAAGTCTCTGAATTGTAATCAGCATTAAGGTTGGCACGGGTCGTCACTGATTTGTGGCAGTTCAAGGTGGAGCACGCCAGCGGAGCAATCAAGCAGAGCAGAATTGGCGGCAAGAAAATTGAGGCCTAGTATGAGGTCATGGGGACATGTTGCAAGGACGGTAAAAAGGACTACCACTTGATGACCGGCTACGATAAGTTGAGCTGTGCACATACCGATGACAGGGACTGTTGCGACATTTGCACTTGGACGACGCTGGTCAAGGGGAGCGGAAAGGACCTTCTTCATGCGACGACGAAACTACGAACTCATAATAGAGACGTGAGCGCCCGTATCAATGAAAGCTTCAACAGGTGTGCCATCAACATATACTTCAAGGGTGTTCCGGTTCAAACATAAGGGCAACAGAGGATTTTTGGGTAAGGTTGACAGGGCAGCTTCACCTCCAGAAGCCGCGCAGCCAAGTTTTCCAGGGAAATGTGGCGGTTAAACGACGGCGAGAGAGAGAGCGGCAACGCGTATTTGAACGAGAACGGCGGCTTTGAGGTGCCGGCGACGACGGGACAGAGTGGCCATAGTCCTCAGGGGCAGTAAATTCTGTACAATCAGTGCGGGTCGGATAACGGTGGTTCGGTGGATGGAGTGAGTTATTGCAAGTGGGGTACGAGCCAGAAGGCATAGATGGTCACCGGCTGCGGCCGTAACGAGCGATGTATCCCGCACGACCACAGCGGAAGCAGATTGGCTTATGATCAGCAGTTCGCCATTCAGACTGGTTCCTGGTTCGAAGAGAATACGGACGGCCACGTCTCATGTGCAGTGGACAGAATACCAAAAGTTAGCGAATTCCTGGCAGACAACATGTAGCCTGGATCAAGGAGACAGCTGGCGTCTGGCAACGTCGGTTTGTTGGCAGCCGGGTAAGGGGCGTCGAGTTCACGTCGGACGATGCGCGTCACGTCTTCGGTTGTATACGGCTGACAAGGAATGGCTTCGCAAGACGACGTTGCAGCGGTGTTGGGTACGTGCTGGAACTGGTGTCAAATGCGTCGACTCTTCGCCTGCTCGAGACGGCGGCACTCTTTGATCACGGCGTCGATGGTCGTACGTTCGTAAATACAAGCAGGCTGAACGCATCGTCAGTGATTCCTTTTAAAATGTGCGATATCTTGTCAGCTTTAGTCATGTTGGGATCGGCCCTTTGACACAACGCTAAGGACGTTTTGACTATAAGTCAAGTAGGGCTCAGTGCACGTCTGTGTACGTATGGCCAATTACTTTCGGGCATCAAGCTGTTGACCAAAGAAATTGTCGAAAAGGTCGCGGAGCTGTCGTTTAAGCATTTCCCAGCTTGTGATTTCGTAATCGTGGTTTTCAAACCAAATATGCGAGGGGTCTCGTCAAGATAGAAAATGACATTCGAAGCATAACGGTTGGGTCCCAGCCATAGTGCTTGCTGACGCGCTCGTGCATACTGAGCCACTTGTCCACATTCGCGTTGTTCTCTTCAGTAAAGGTTCTGGAATCACGGGGTTTCGTTAGGGCGACGTACCGGGTTGCTGTCGTTGCCGAGGTAGGTGGTGAAGTCATATCGTCACCCGGAGCCATCGGTACCAGACTTAAGAAGGCGTTCACTGCGTAGCCCCGTTGTCAAAAGACGACCCAGCACTTCCACCAAAATGTTACGTGTAATTAACAGTAGGCAGTCCGCAGTCACAGCATAGCTCACCATGATGATGATGATAATGACGATGATTCTACAGCCATGGCTCGTACCTACTCAGGGGAATCGGCCAAGAATTAGAAAGCTGGCCGGATAAGTTCGGTTATTGATGGTGACACTTGCTGTGCAAACACCAGCTGACGTTATTACATGACCCCCCGCGGTCAGGATTTCAGGGCCTTGCCAAGCAGTCCTCAAAGTAACTTCGCCACGAAAGGCCCACTGACGACGAAATACGCAGCCCCAGTGTCGACGAGAGTAGAGACGTTGAGGCCGTCGAACATCACTTCCAAGTCGCTAGTTCCTCGTCGTGCGTTTTGGTTCGGTCGTGGTGTTGGGTCACGGTTACGTTGGTTTGCTCTACTGTTTCCAGGTTGCGTCGTCAGGTCGTCTTGAGTACGTGGGGTTTCGTCGTCCAGGTTTTCTCTGGTTTACGTCGTGTTCGGAAAGTATAGTTGCGGCGTCGTCGTCGGAGGATCTTCGGTAGTTCGTCACACAGCAACCGCACCTCCAGCGGTTGCTGCCCATAGTTTCGCGGATAAGAGCTAGGAGACTGGCCCCGAGTTGGGGCAGTGTAGGCCAGCGGTGAGGCAACATGTAGCTGCCCGTGTGACAATGAACGAAATCCTCGGGGTGTCCACTGCCGCTGCTGCGCGGTAGTCAGCAATGTCGCGGGGTCTTTCCCCCGCTGTGGACGCGGCGCATCTACGGCGAAACCATCCGGTCTCATCTGAGGGTACTGGCAGGCGACGTAGTGTGGCTAGCTTCCCAGTAGTGCTAGCAGTGTGGTCGTTGCTCGGGGGCACGCCACACGTCGGTTTTTCCTCGGGCGTTGCGCTGACCAGCGGGTGTTTTGTATGGCGTTAACGGCGGCGGTGTCTGGCGAGTCGTTTACTTGTTACATTGAGGATGTGCTCGACCCCTGCAGGCGTGTTAACCCGTCTATGCCTGAATGAAGAAGAAAATTCGGAAGATTCTCAAGGGCATCGAGGATGGCGCATTCCAGATGTTGCTAGCGCAAAGCCGGACCACGGTGGCAATCCTCGTAAGCCTGTGCCAGAGTTTCGATGAATTACGCCGTCAGCATTCCATCGCCCGGCAGAGTGCCTCATCACCAGATTGGATCTCGGTCGTCGCACTCGCAAATGCCAACGTTCGCCAAGAAGTCTGTCCAACCAGATCAAAGACTTCATCAGAGAGGAAGTCGCCCGACAGCTCTCCCTGCTGCCGCATAGCGACGCGCCCACCGCAAGCCTGCCTTCGACACTTCAGCAGGCCATACGCACTGAAATTTCCGATGTCCTTCCCACAGTGCCGGCCCCTTACCAATGCACTCCAGTAGCACCTCATCTCTCAACTGTCGGCTACGTACCACCTGCGCCACCTTCACCTCTCAGCTATGCAGCTGTGGTCGCGCCCCCTCCCCCATCCATTCTTCTTATTGGCTCCACCTCCTCCGTCCTCACCTCCGGTATAGAGGCTCCCATCTCGCTTTTTCCGTCCATATAATGAGTGGCGAACCCATGACAACTGTCCCATCTGCTTCGAGTGTGGCATCGCTGACCATGTTTGCACGCTTCTGCCGCCATCATCTCACACCTGCGTACGCCTTTCTTGGAACTCCTACCTACACGTCGCAGCAGGCCACCATGTCTGCATAAGAACAGAGACACTCAGACTCAGATCGTCGCCCATCAACTGCTCGTTTCCCATTCCCTCGTCGCAGATCACCATCGCCTATACGTCGTCGACCACCTCCTGAGGAGGGAAACTAATCAGTGCAGTTCCGGAGGCAAGAACTGCAGATTCTGCGGAATTATCAAGGCCTCCATTTTCGCCCCAAAATGTTTTTGATGTCGATGTTGAGGGAGTCGCCACCTTAGCGTTAATTGATACTGTGGCTGCCGTTTCTGTGATGAACGCAAAGTTTTGTCGCAAACTGAAGAAAGTGACCACATCTCTCTGTGGCATGGTGCTGTCCACGGCTAGCGCTGTGTGTACGGCGCGCGTCATCATCTAAGACGTTTTGTACATCATCCAATTTTTTGTTCTACCATCTTGCTCTCATGGCATCATCTTGGGTTAGGATTTCTTATGACGTCATGAAGCTATCATCGATTGTTCCCGTGCGGAAGTGTCCCTTGTGCCAATATGGGAATTTCCATCGCCCGACCGTTCTCCTCTGCCCTGCAAACTCATCGCTTACGACGGCATCACCTTGTCTCCGCAAGCTTCAATCTCTATTAGCCTTTCGTGTGTAGCGCAACCTGACGCAACGGTGGTGTTCACGCCATCTTCGGTTTTTATTGAATGCAAGCGCATCGTTCTCTCATTTGCCGTTCTTACCATTGTGTCTGGTTTAACCGTAATGCTGCTTACCAACCACTGCAACTGCCCCATTGGCTTACTCCGTGGTGAAACCTTGGAATATGTACAACCTGTCGACCATATCGATGATATTATTTGTCCCGCCGAGACCCCATGTCACATTGCCGCAATCACTCATGCGTCTGAGCCATCAAGTTCGTTACCCTTTGACAATGCTATTGACGCAGACCTTCTTCGCATCGCTGCCAACTTGTTGCTCTCTTTAACGAGCTTCGCTCTTCTTTCGACATTCAAGAACCTGCTTTGGGCCGCACCATGGCTGTCGCTCATACTATTGATACCGGCTCACATTCGCCTCTGCGACAGGGTCCTTACTGCGTTTCGGCCGAAGAGCGCCGCGTCATTACGGAGCAAGTAGATGACATGCTTAAACGTGGAGTCATACAGCCTTCTCAAAGCGCTTGGTCATCACCTGTGGTTCTGGTAAAGTAAAAAGATGGCACCGTTCAATTTTGCGTGGACTATCGCCACTAAAACAAGATAACAAAGAAAGATGTCTACCCGCTACCACGAATAAACGACGCTCTTGACTGCTTACAAGGCGCCGAGTACTTTACACCTTTGGATCTGCGTTTTAGATATTGGCAGGTGCCAATGGCTGCATGTGATCGTTCTAAAACAGCCTTTCTAACGCCGGATGGCCGATATGAGTTTAAAGTCATGCCATTTGGACTCTGCAACGCACCTGCGACATTCGAGCGCATGATTACCATCTTGCGTGCCCACAAGTGGAAAACTTGCTTGTCTTACCTGGATGACATTGTAGTCTTTTCAGCTGATTTCCCAACACATCTTGGTCGTCTCCACGAGATTCTGACGTGTCTATCTTCGGCAGGTTTACAACTTAACACCAAGAAGTGCCACTTCGCAGCGCGAAAACTAACTATCTTGGGACATGTCATCACAAGAGATGGTGTTCTTCCGGATCCCGATAAGCTTCGAGCTGTCACTGACTTCCCAAAGCCCACATCACTGAAAGCCCTAAGAAGTTTCATTGGTCTCTGCTCCTACTTTCGTCGCTTCGTGCGCAACTTCGCGTCCATCATCGCAACTTTGACGACTCTGCTTTCCAACAGCAAAGGTATATCTGCATGGTCACCTGCATGTGATGACGCATTTCGCCAGCCGCGCCGCCTGCTGACCTCACCACCTATTCTTCGCCACTACGACCCAACTGCTAATACAGAAATTCACACCGATGCAAGTGGCGTCGGTCTTGGCGCAGTTTTGGCGCAACAGAAAGGCACCCAAGCCGAATACGTAGTCGCTTATGCAAGCCGCACTCTCAAGAAGGCTGAATTGAATTACTCCGTGACAGAGAAAGAGTGTTTGGTCATAATCTGGGCGCTGACGAAGTTTCGCCCGCACCTTTAGGCCGTCCTTTCGACATGGTCACAGACCACCACGCTCTATGTTGGCTGTCCACCTTGAAAGACCCGTCCGGACGCCTGGGACGTTGGGCACTTCGATTGCAGGAATACGACATCCGTGTCGTATATCATTCCGGTCGCAAGCATGTGGACGCGAATGAACTTGCCCGATAACCATTAACACCTGATGTGGCTTCTCTGTCACCCCTTTTTACCACCTTGTCGCCACTCGATGCCACTGACATGCTTTCGGAGCAGCATAAAGACCCATACCTTGCCTTGTTAGTCGACTACCTTACCGATCCCTCTGCTGTCCCTTGCAAGAGAGCGCTACGCCAGCATGCAGCCCACTTTTCGTTAGGAGACAACGTTATGTACCGCCGCAACTGCATGCCTGGTGGTCAGAAGTGGCTCCTTGCTGTCCCAATTCATATGCGCTATGACATCTGCATGAATTTCCCGGCAGATCCCCGAAGGGCTCACGCAGGTGCCCTGAAAACCTACGAAAGGCTTCGCTAACGATATTACTGGCGAGGAATGTATCGCTTTGTGCAGAAATACTTTCAGTCTTGCACCACTTGCCAACAAAACAAGACACCTCCACGGCACCCTACTGGCATGTTACAGCCGCGCCCGTGCCCAACTCGCCCATTCGACCGCGTGGGTATTGACCTCTATGGCCCCCTTCCATAGAGTGGCTCTGCAAACCGGTGTATTATCGTCAGCGTCGATCATCTGACACGCAACGCTGAGACTTCAGCTCTACCAGCAGCGACCGCCCACGAAGTTGCACTCTTTGTTCTGCGCAGCTTTATTCTACGCCATGGTGGTCCGCGGGAATTACTCAGTGATAGGGGTCGAGTGTTCCTGTCGGAGGTCATCCAAGCTATCCTTGCCGAATGCAACATCATTCTCCGAAAAGCTACCGCATACCATCCGCAGACAAATGGTCTCACCGAGCGCTTCAACCGCACACTTGGCGACATGCTGAGGATGTACACCTCCTCCGACCACACTAACTGGGACGCTGTATTACCTATTGCTATAACACCGCGACGCAAGCGACTACCGGGTTTTCCCCGTTCTTTCTGTTGTACGGCCGCGAACCTTCCCCCCCCACTCGAAACTAGACTCCCGTACCGCCCTGATGAATCTGAGTGCTCTCCGCTTTCGAAAGTCGCCAGATACGCTGAAGACTGCCGTCAGTTGGCTCGGTCTCTGACAAGTGAGGCTAAAGTCTACAAAAGACTCGACATGACGACGTTCACCATATAGCTACCACGTTTCGTGATGGCTCCCTTGTGTGGCTTTGGGTGCCCCCGCACGTTCCCGGCCTTTCTTCTAAACTTCTGGCCCAGTACCATGGTCCGTACCGTGTCATTGACGTGACCTCACCGGTGACTTAAATAATCGAGCCCTTAATACAGTCGCCATATTTGCGCCGTCGAGGGCACGAGACCGTACACGTCGATCGCATTAAGCCCCACTACAACCCCCTTGTGATGTTATTGGGGCAGGACCGCTCCAGAAAGAATCAGACAGCACGCCAGTGCACAAACACACGTCCAACTTCTATTGTACCCTTCACACATGGACAACCCACACATTACGATGTTCCTAACAAAAACACGCGGCTAAACTAAATGAATAAGTAGAACGTTCGGCCTACAGTTCAGGTCGTCGGGGTAGTAGCCTGGGCCGTCGTTGATGCCCCGTCGGCACCATTCAGTGGCGAAGTCGACGTTGTGCGGCGTCGTCACCTGCAGTGACGAAGTCGGGAGACCGCAGGGTCGCCGCGTCGAACTCCAGTGGCTCAGCGCCACTGTCGACGAACTGGAGCCGACGACACACGTGTTCCGGCGGCAGGGAGTTGTGCCCTTGAGCACCTGCAGTCCGCCTCGGAAACCCACGCCAGCCCTCCTGGAACAGCGGCGCAAGGGCAGGTTCAGGCACCCGGCGCCAGCTCTCCACGACCAGCGGGACAAGGACAGGTTCAGGAACCTGGCGCCAGCTCTCCTAGACCGGTCATCTAGCGGAGGCTGAGCTGTCCACTCGGCTGGTACGAGTGTCGCGACGTGGCCTGGGTCGTACCTATGGGCCAGACGCCCAACGAGGTAGTCCTGCCTCGAACGACGTACCTCGCGCACTCCGAAGGCACGGGTCACGCACCCTCGAGCCCGCGCCTCACGAGCTGTCGTCTTCCTCGTAAGCACCGCACGGCACATACACGCACACATCACATCCTCTTCGCCACCGCACGGCACACTATTGTCGTTTTTTTTAGTTTCTGTTTCGCGTCCGCGCAGCACATATTACGACATCACCCCCTTTTCCGAGAAAGTTGTTTGCAACTATTCTACTACAAGGGCGCGGGGCGAACGAATGGTCACTGCACTGCACGGTCACGGCACGGTCCCTGCACTGCACTGCATTGCCTTAGGGGTCGCATGTACATAGTAGCAGAATGTTCACAGTAGGCTGCTTACAGTTCGGTTGGAAAACTACCGTACAAGTAGGGTTGCTATGTCGCAACTAGGAGTCAACTATTCACGACTGAGGGCTAGTAGTATTAAGAACCACGTTGCTACCTGAACGGCAGTTATGCGCGACTCAAGTAGTCGGCTCCAACATTGTCACAACCTTTGATGTAATGAACTGTGAATGAGTACTCCTGCATAAGGAGACTCCACCTCAACACTCTGTTGTTCACGTGTTTGGCGGAATTTAAATACTGTAATGGTTGGTGGTCTGACTGAATGACAAAAGGTTTGCCATAGAGGTAAATATGAAATTTTTGCACTGCCCAAACAAGTGCAAGGCATTCCCGTTCTATTGTTGAATAGTGGGTTTCTCGGGGCAATAAATTACGACTTGCGTAAGCAACTGGATGCAGCACCTGGCCCTTTCCCATCTGGAGCAATACTGCGCCCAGGCTTGTATTGGAGGCATCCGTACGAAGAACGAACTCCTTCGAGAGGTCGGGAGCAAGGAGGATGGGAGCATCACCGAGCTTCTTCTTGAGGGCCGTAAATGCTTCCTCTTGATGTGCGCCCCATGAAACAGTGTGGCTTTGTCCCTTTCTTGTAAGGTCCGTCAGCGGCTTGGTCAGTTCGGCGTAGTTAGGTATAAACTTCCTGTAATAGCCGGTCAAGCCAAGAAACGACTGCACTGCTTTCTTGGTTGTAGGTCGTTTTGCGGCAAGAATCTTGTCCAGCGTTTTGAGAAGCGGTTCAACTGTAGTCTCCCCGATTCGATGTCCCAAGAAGGATATGCTTCGCTCTCCTATCTCACATTTACTTGGTTTTATGGTGAGGTGAGCTTAGTTAATTCGTTCAAAAACTTGTCTGAGGGTGTCGATGTGCTCTTGCCAAGTATCGGTCGCAATGATGACATCGTCGAAATAATGGTGAACGTTGTCGACACCACCCAGTACTGATCTCATAAGGCGCGCGAATACTGCTGGCGCCGTTTTAATGCCAAAAGGTATGTAGAGGAAGTGATAGAGCCCAGACATGCTGGAGAAAGCAGTTTTTTTTCACGTCTGTTTGGATCCAACGGTACTTGCCAGTATCCTTTCGTGAAATCAAATTTGGAGAAAAACTGCTTTTGTCCAACAAGTGCAAGAACTACATCGATGCGTGGTATTGGCTCGCAGTCGGGGACCATAATCTTGTTCAATTCTCTGAAGTCTATGCACAACCTAATCGTGTTGTCCGGTTTCTTCACCACGACAATGGGAGCGTGGTACGGCGACTGAGACCGCTCAATAATACCGAGTTTCAGCATCTCTTGCACTTCCTTTTCTACTCTTTCTTGCAAGGCAAGGGGGATGGGGTACTGCGGAACATGCACAGGCTTATTGGAGGTCAGACGTAGCGAACACTCCACGAGTGCTGTTTTCCCTGGTAAGTCAGAAAAAATGTCCGCATACTCTTGAAAAAGTGCTTGCACATTCTGAACTTGTTCAGCAGTGAGGTGTGGTGATAGCTTGACATCCGTGCTGAACTGCGTGCGATACAAGCTCAATATGGGCATTTGTTTGACTTCGTCTTCTTCTTCGGGGAGATTTTCGTGGAGCTCTGCAACAACTGACACCTGTTGTGGTTCCGTCACTTCGCGCTCTTCGTATTTTTTGAGCATGTTGATATGAAAAATCTTGTTTTTCCCAAACACATCGATGACGTAGTCGACATCATTTTTCCGTTCGATGACTTGGAACGGCCCTTTCCACTGCATTAACAGCTTGTTGGAGTCAGTCGGGAGCAGAATTAAAACCTTGTTGCCTGGGCATAATTTTCTAGGGCGACTTTTCCTGTCATAATAGGTTTTCTGCTTCACACAAGCCTTCTCCAGCTGTTCATGGGCTATCTTGCAAGTCTCCTCTAGGCGATTACGCAAATCAAAGACGTAGGTGTAAGTCGTCCGCGTTTCTGCGTCTAGCCCCTCATTTGTCCACAGTTCTTTCAGCACGGTTAGCGGTCTTCGGACGTGGCGGCCGTAAATGAGCTGAAACGGAGAGAACCCGAGGCTTGTCTGTGGAACTTCCCTATATGCAAAGAGTAGCGGAGCTAGGTACCTGTCCCAAGATCGAGGTCTCTCTTGGCACATTCTCTTTAGCATTGTCTTCAGGGTGCCATTAAATTTCTCCACGAGACCGTTCGCCATCGCATGATATGGGGTTGTCTTTAGCATCTTCACGGAGAGAAGCCTGCTAACCTCGTTCATTAATTCTGAGGTAAAACTTGCCCCTTGGTCGGTGACGATTTCCTTTGGCAAGCCGATGCGGGAAAAAATCTCGATGAGTGCTTTCGCAATGTGAACTGCATCGATAGCGGGCAATGCTACAGCGTCAGGGTAGCGAGTCGCAAAATCGATAAGTGTCAGAACATATCGGTTCCCACGGTCCGATCTTGGTGAAAATGGGCCGATTAAATCAACCGCGACCCTTTCAAAAGGTGTCCGGATAAGAGGCATGTTGCCTAGTGGTGCGACTCCAAATTTTCCTTTAGGGGTAGTTCTCTGGCACTTGTCGCAAGACTTGACAAAGCGCTTGACGTCTCCGTTCAGGTCAGGCCAATAAAATTCTTCTAGGACACGATCAGTAGTTCTTTTGATGCCTTGGTGTCCCGCCATGATACTGCCATGAGCAATGTCCAGTATGCCTACCCGGAACGCTTTCGGAGTGACCAGCTGTTTAAACGTCCTGCCAGTGGCAAGGCGGTAGCGTCGATAAAGCAATCCTTTATCTTCGATGAAATCGTAACAGTGGCCCTTTCCCGATTTGAACTCTTTATTCACTTTAGCAAAGACAGCTTTGAGTGTCGGGTCATTTCGCTGTTCCTCGACGAGTTGGGCTCTGGTAACGTCAGGTAAGAGCGTTGTTGACACGTACAAAGGCCTGATATTTTCTTGACCTTGTTGATTGGCTTTGGTTTTTGCCACGCTTGAAGAAGCAGATCTTGAGGTGACAGGTGACTTGGTCGGGTGTGCTTGCGTAGGTAACTCATCCACCTGAGTATGAGTCGCCTGCTTCCAGTCAGAATCTGGATCGTATGGTCCTCTGACGCCTGGAAGATTTCCCAGCACAAGGTCATAGAGGGGTTGATCCATACAAGCCACTTTCAGCATCCCTGTGAAGTACGGCGTGTTGACTTGTACAATAGCTTCCGGGAGATGGCTAGTTGACCTGTCTAGGAGAACGACACTGATTTTCTTGCCTGTCAGGCACACATCAGGAACGAGCTCCCGTCGGACGATTGCCGTGTTGCATCCCGTATCGCGTAAGACTCGAACCTCTCTTCCTAGCAGCAGACCTTCGACCACTGGCATCCCGTCGGCCAGGAAACGTATTGTACCCTGCACGTTCTTGTCGTCGTGGTGACTCGAGCAAGGAATCTTCCCTCCTGGACGCTTGGCTGTTTTTCTAGCACCAGCCCGGGCAGAGTCAGGTTCGCTAAATGCGCACGAAGAACTCGGTTTGTTGTCCCCATGCTGGTTTTGGCAAGTTTCTGTGACATGTCCCGTTTTACCGCACAACTTGCATTTCAGCATCTGCTTAGGTGGATTGCGGCAGTCAGGAGCCAAATGTCCGAAACGATGACACAGGATACACTTGAGTTGCGGTTTCCGCGACGCTTCGGTAGGCTTTCCACTGGACTCTTTCGCGGGGTCAGGACCTTTTCCTATATTAGTCAAATTCTGCGCCTCAAGGAAGCGATCCGTCAAATTAGCGAGTTCATATAGTGACTTGCACTCTCGCTCTTTTAAGAAAACAACCAGCTTTGGATGGCAACAACGCAAGAATTGCTCAGAGATTACGTGATCCCTTAGACCTTCATAGGTTTGGGATACGTTTGCCATGTCTATCCAATGGTCGAAATAACTGGTAATTCTTGCTGCTAA
Organism: Rhipicephalus annulatus; assembly: GCA_013436015.1. Lineage (NCBI taxonomy): Eukaryota > Metazoa > Arthropoda > Arachnida > Ixodida > Ixodidae > Rhipicephalus > Rhipicephalus annulatus. Next base: position 35,398 of record WOVY01007662.1, on the reverse strand, counting down.
CTGTCGTCCAGTTTCACCATCTGCTGCTCGTGCTTTCCGAAACTTATCTTGGTAGCCTTGAGCCGTAAACTGAAATCTCTGCAGTAGAGCTTTCTTTACTTTTTGGTAGTCCAGCGAATCAGCGGCAGTCATTCGGCCTATCACGGTTAACGCGTCACCCGTTAGGCACAGGCTAACAGCGAGACCCCATTTTTCTTGCGGCCAATCCTGTCCTGTGGCTACGCGCTCGAATCGCTGCAGATACGCGTGCAGATCATCGCGTTTCTCGTCAAATACAGGCAGTAACTTCTGCGGATTGAGGGGTGAGGAGGTGCTGGGCGCAGTCAAAGCGTCATTAGCTGCTACAGGCATATTCTGAGCTCCTTCCTGAAGCTTTAGCTTAAGCTGCAGAATTTCACGCTGTCTCTCGTCAGCTTCTTTGGCTGCCTCTCGCTCTGCAGCTCTCTCATCCCTTAGCTTAGCCTGTTGGGCCTCAATCCACTTCTTTAGCTCTGCACCCGAGAACCCTAGTTGGAGCCCTATAGCGGCGAGTTTTTCCAAGTCCATGGTGCAGTCTGAACGTGTGTCTGCCTCGAGCGAAACTGTCCTCTTTCACTGGTTTAACGAGCGGATCCTGGCAGGCTCGCCAGTTTGTGATGTTATTGGGGCAGGACCACTCCAGAAAGAATCAGACAGCACGCCAGTGCACAAACACACGTCCAACTTCTATTGTACCCTTCACACATGGACAACCCACACATTACGAAGTTCCTAACAAAAAACACGCGGCTAAACTAAATGAATAAGTAGAACGTTCGGCCTACAGTTCAGGTCGTCGGGGTAGTAGCCTGGGCCGTCGTTGATGCCCCGTCGGCACCATTCAGTGGCGAAGTCGACGTTGTGCGGCGTCGTCACCTGCAGTGACGAAGTCGGGAGACGCAGGGTCGCCGCGTCGAACTCCAGTGGCTCAGCGCCACTGTCGACGAACTGGAGCCGACGACACACGTGTTCCGGCGGCAGGGAGTTGTGCCCTTGAGCACCTGCAGTCCGCCTCGGAAACCCACGCCAGCCCTCCTGGAACAGCGGCGCAAGGGCAGGTTCAGGCACCCGCCGCCAGCTCTCCACGACCAGCGGGACAAGGACAGGTTCAGGAACCTGGCGCCAGCTCTCCTAGACCGGTCGTCTAGCGGAGGCTGAGCTGTCCACTCGGCTGGTACGAGTGTCGCGACGTGGCCTGGGTCGTACCTATGGGCCAGACGCCCAACGAGGTAGTCCTGCCTCGAACGACGTACCTCGCGCACTCCGAAGGCACGGGTCACGCACCCTCGAGCCAGCTCCTCACGAGCTGTCGTCTTCCTCGTAGGCACCGCACGGCACATACACGCACACATCACATCCTCTTCGCCACCGCACGGCACACTATTGTCGTTTTTTTTAGTTTCTGTTTCGCGTCCGCGCAGCGCATATTACGACACCCCTCATTGTGCCTTTTCCCGAGTCGTCAGGATGGCTACTCTTTACCCGGAAGTATTGTAGTTGAGCATACGCACCAACACGTATGCGCCTTCGAATGATAACGAAGACCCCCGCGTTCTGATTGCGCGAGAACTTGTTCCGCCTTTGACAGACTTGCCGTACGCCCATTTTCCGTCGCGACCTTGTTGCTGCTTCTCTGTTTGAATAAACATAATCGCAATGCGAATGCTATACGAGAAATAAATTGTCGCACAGGTGCTCCTTGCAGAGATATTATGGGAAAGCGCGGGCGAAAGCTACTTGTAATATGAGATGAGCGCCGGAATCGCACCCGTATATATGATAAAAAAAATGCCAAAGCTTCACTCAAGAGTAAGTGCACACAAAGCACTGGACGAGTACGTTTGCGTTTATCAAGGTCAAACTGTGCGCCAGGACGGCACTCAAAGGAAGAAGTGCGTGAAACAAGCGCAGGGTTTAGATTATTCGGTGCCTTCTATGTCTGACTGTATTGTCTAAGTGCCGCCGTGCCGCGCAGCTTAACCAAGAGCAGGGTTTAAATAAGCTTCTGACTTCGACTAAGAAATGCATCTTATAGCGCGCAGAAGGCGAGAAGAAAAAAGATATCTCAATCTGCTCAATAAGTGCTGCGCTTCATGGCGATTGACCGACGATGTCTGCCGAACCAGCGATCCCGAAACGAATTATTAGCCCGCTGCTACAGTCATACCCATCTCTTGAGGTTTTTAAGATGGTGATTTTTATATTTGCAGTAACGTATCATACAATGAAAACTGTGTTCTGTATCGGCTGATCTGCTAGCCTAACTGAAAGTATCCCCGATCGGCATGAAAGCATTGCAGAGCATTTTGGTGCGATAAAACGTTTCGTTACTTTTCTTGGCTTCAGTTGCCGGTAAATTTCGCAATCATGGTTAGCAGAAACAAAACACACAAAAAACCAACCCCTAAAGCACTGACTTTGCACGAAGAGGTGCCTTTTTCAATGGAGTGGTACAAAAGTGCGTGTGTGCCGCTGCTAACCCGCGTGGTGCGTTGAACCGGAAGCCGTCGTATCCCACAGTTTCCTGCGATTGCTTCTTTTGTAGGTCACCTAATGCGGACACGCTCGACATTCCCGGAAAACTTTTCAGGCCTACACCCAGCAGTATGGCGTCAGTTCCGGCAGGCCTACACTTGTGGAAGCCAGGCCCCGGAAACTTTAGAGTTCAAGTAGGGGGCGAACCTGTAGGGGGCGAAAAAATCAAGCGCGGTGCGTTTTTGCTTTAAACACCTAGAATGGATCTGCTAACTTCTCTCGCCACTCGCGCTATTGCACTTTCTTGTAGGGTTGCCCTCGTCGGGGCCAAGTTTCATTTCTGAAATGATCAAATACTACTTCTTTGCGTACCGCTACACATAAAAAACAACTTGCTCTTATAGCAAGTAGTTTTACTTGAACATGTGCTTCGTCATCAATTTATTGTAATAGTTTTTGCTCCAGCTGACTCGAGGTCAGCAGCAGCCCATCGACATCATCATCCTCATTTCAAAATATACGGCGGCCAATGGTTGCGACGACAGGTAGCGGCTCGCGGTACGTTCGGGTGAGTCTCGGACTGTTTCGTTTCGCTGTAAATATTTCGAGCCTCTGCCGACTGACATGCTCTTTCTCATTGTGTTTATTTTGACTCATTCAAATGCGTTCACGAAGGAAATTCAAGTGACTTCCGCGGAACGAAGTGACCGTTGAAGCTCTCATGGGATGAACACTAGTTGGAAACCCGGGTCAGTGAGCAGAAACCACTATAGTTTTTTTAAGGATGGTTACTTGCTGGGCTAGTTGGTTCATTTTAACACATGTCTTTTTCGCAAATGACTTCGTAGGTGTCACACGGCAGCAGCGAATTACAATAATAAATTTGAAAAAAATTTTTAGTGTCTCAATCTGTCAATTAACAATTGTATCGGGCCAGTAGGTATGAATCCATTTTGGTAGAAAGCACAGCAACTATTACACAAACCTTGTGTTGTGTGTTCTGTGTAATAGTTGCGGCGCTTCCTACAAAGATGGACTCAATCTGTCACCGGAAAAACGCCTTACTTGCAGCGTGGCTTCACGTGGGAATGAGTCGCTGACTCAATAGTTAATTCCGAAATTCTTTCTCCAGGTAACACCAACCTGGCCGTTGTGATGAAGAAAGACAAATACATCACTCGCTTCGCATGTGTCTTTGTAGCTAGCCTATATGTTAGTGCAAAAAACCCACGAGTTAATAGTTTACCGTTGTCGCATTTGAGAAATATCACATAAACATGGGTGTGGTTTTGCTATAGTGTGACAAAGAAGGCGTCACGTAAATCAGAAATACCTCTTTCTATGCCACAGCCTCCTGGCCCACTTGACGTGGAAGCAGCTGCGTACAACGGGCAAGGAACATGCTACATGACAAGAAGCAGCCCTGAGTAATACACGTGTTATGAGGTATCATTGTATATATGTATAAAATACTTCTGTTTGTAGTTTACTGAGTTTATTTGTTTACTTTGGACAATTTAATTCATTGATTATGCATTGATTTTATGCATTGATATCTGGTGATGTTACTTGTTTTTGCAGACAAGACATCACACCTACAGGTGCTGGGAGAAACACAAATTGCGCTGAATACGTTTGGCTATTCATGCAACGACAGGAAGACTACCCTCGAATGTCCACTCTGCAAGGACGTTGAAACATCGGAACGTCCACTACAACAGGTCATCTCGAACCTCACTCATGCAATGATTTACGTTGGAAAAGAAAAGGTTGAAACGTGTGCAGGCTAGTAGGCCAGTACTACAAAAGAATAAGAAGTTCGAAACAGGAAACGCCGTTCGGTCTGGTTTCTTCGCTGATCGAAAGTTTTCCTTTACATCGTGGTGCCGTAAACCTCCGTGTGGACACGTACCCTTCATCGCACGACTCGACGGGACCTTCTACTCGACCGCGTAGTTTTGCAGGCGGCGAGGACTGCAACGGATCGTTCCTGATCGGCGTAGACCAGACTATAGACTTCAACACTACATTCAATAGATCGCCTCAAGACGAAGCGCTCTGCCCGACGAGCCCAGAACACGAAGCTCCTGCAAGAAGCAAGGTTACTGCTAAATGACCCTACCGCGGTCAAGCGGTATTTATGACCGTTTGTCGGCGAGCAACAACGAGCTCTCGAAGATGAATGATGCGCTCGAGGAGCACGTAACGGACAAGGAGCTCAAAGCTAAGTATGTCGCGGTGGCAGAGTATAACGTCAAAGCTATAAGCATGCTCGCTGAGATTCGCTGCAAATTAGACGATTTTCGACATGGAGACAGTACAGCAGCGGCTGCTCCTCAGAACGCGAACCCATCACCTTCTGACGTGCCGACCGCAATTGGCCCAAGGCTGCCGAACCTTGGCATGCCAACATTTAGAGGTGATTCACATGAATGGTCGGCTTTCTGGGAGCAGTTTGAGCAAACTGTCCACCTGAACAATGCTTTGTCAACAATGACGAAGTTCTTCTATCTACGTCATTATCTTGCGGGTGAAGCGGCAGCTGCGATATTTGGTTTTCCGACTTCTGAAGCTTGTTATGCAGACGCCATCGAGTTATTGAAGAAACGCTTCGGAGATCAAAAACGGATCGAGCAACACCACCCATCAGCGCTTCGCAATATACCTCACATCAAGTCGGGAAGCGACGTCCGCGGCCTTAGGCGACTTTACGATGCTGTGCAGCTGAATATCCCTTGTCTAACTGCACTAAATGTTCCTACGCTTAGCTTTTACGCTATGCTGATCGACATTTTACAGAACGCCCTACCGTACGACATCATTTAGGCCTATACACGTGTAAAGCGCAGTCAGGCACTAAGAAAAAACGGGTCTGCTGCCATGTCTTTGAGCCAAGCGTGGCAGCTGCTACATGTGATGCGGAGTTAAAGGAGCTGCTCACCTATACACGTATAGAGCTAGAAAGTAGGGAGCGGTGCAGGCCCTTTAATGACAGACTGCTGGTTGACCGTACACAGAGGACTCGAACCGGCAGCACCAGCACGGCTTCCGTACTACACAACACATCGAGCAGCTGGGGTGAGTGTTTTTTCTGCAAGTCGAACATGGCACCCGCGCTTGTGACGCGAACCTTGCCATCAATTCGAAGAAAGGAATGCTTGAGAAAGACAACCGCTGCTATCGATGCACGTGCCGAGGGCATCAGGCACGTTTGTGACGTTTGTGTCGAACTCACCTGCTCGAGTTGCAACGGGAGGCACGCATCAAGTATGTGTGACCCACACTATACAGCGAACCAAACAGCGACACCTTCTTGTCCAGTTGACTCCTCCGGCAGCACAGTAGGAATGGTGTCGTCACAATCAGTTATGCTGAGTGACAAGGATTCACTGAGCGGGGGCACAACAAATCACAGTGAAGTATATTTACAAACGTTTCGCGCCTTTGTCATTGAAAATGGCAAAACAAGGTATGTCCGATGGATTCTCGACGGAGGGAGCCAGCGATCCTACGTCACAGAAGATCTCGCAAAGACATTACACCTACAGGTGCAGGGAGAAACACAAATTGCGCTGAATATGTTTGGCTGTTCATCACCAAGTACTGTAGAAAGACGGCAAATGGTAAAAGTTCCTCTGCGTGGCACACGGTTCTGACACCTGCACGTTGCGTGCAATCGTTGTTCCAGTTATCTGCCACAATATTGCTTCCCCGAAAGCTGACAGCCATTTCATTTACACCTGCGTCTTGAAGGCAAGGTCATTGCGGAAGATAGGAAGTTTGATGCGGAAACGAAAAGTAGCCTCAGCTTGTTGATCGGTGCTGACCACCTCTAGCAAATCATGTCGGGACGTATCGTCAAAAGTGCAGAAGTTCCAGGACTGGTAACAATCGATACAGCTTTTGAATGGACGCTACAAGGACCCAGTCACCAAAAACCAATTCCTGACTGCAGCTCTAGCCTAATTGTCTGCATTCTCAAAGCGCAAGCAATTGTTGATGACGACTCAACCTCGCAGATCTGGCAATATTTTTGGCAATTAGAAGCAATGGGCATCGCAGATTCAAGAGAACCTTCCTCACATGAGTCCGTTGCACGATTACATTAAACCATCAGCAAGAAAAGCGACAGATACACTGTGGCGTTACCTTGGAAAAAAGATAAGAAACTGCTTCTAGGGAACAACCAGGAAATCGCACTTTCACTTCTACAAAGACTAACACGGAGCCTATCAACAATGAAAGGAATGTTGCAGCGATATGACACAGTGATCCAGCAATATCTGGAGTTGGGTCACTTGGAAGTGAGGCCTAAGGGTAATCCTCGGTATCGAGATCACACTATATATTATATGCCACATCGGGAAGTAAAAAGGGAGGAATCGTAAACTACCAAACTGGGTGTAGTGTTCGACGCATCAGTACACACCCGAGGTGCACCATCCCTTAACGACTGCTTGAATAAAGGAGTGAACCTCGATTCAGAATTGCTGCAAGTCCTTCTTCGCTTTCGGTGGAACCCTGTCGCCATCAATTCCGAATTCGAAAGGCATTCTTACAAATTGAGATACAGGAGACTGACCGAGAAGCATTCTGGTTTTTCCGGTTTGACTCTATTTCCGTAAGCCAACACCGTAAGCTCGTCGAATAGCGCATGACACGGGTGCCGTTTGGATCAACGTCAAGCCCTTTCTTGCTCATGTCAACTATTCACTACCTAAGGCACGTTGCCGGGCTAGTTGGTTGGGATTCATCATTTTCACTGGTATAGCGCACCACGACAAGGACACACACAAAGGAGAGATGCAAACAGCGCTGTGTGTGTGCATCTCTCCTTTGTGTGTGTCCTTGTCGTGGTGCGCTATACCAGTGAAAATGATGAATTCACTACCACTTAGATAACGCATGTAAAGAGAAATAGCTCGCTTCTACAATAAAGAAGGTATTTTATGTAGACGATTTATTGGTGGGTGCAGAGACATTCCATGAAGGTAGGCGCATCTACGAGCAGTCGAAAGCGATTATGAAAGATGCTGGCATGAAGCTCAGAAAGTGCAAGATCAATGACCATCAGCTGCAGAACATTTTGGCAACCAGGGGGAGGAAAAAGAAGGAGCATCCGGAGAAGCAGCTGCGAATGCAACGGGATATAGAAAATGATTACTTCAAGTTTTATCCCAAGTCAGTGGCCCAGTATTTAGTGGCTGTCCAGCTCGACACGAAACATACCCTACTGAAGGTTGCTTCTTGAATTTATGACCCGCTTGTCATTCTATCGCCATTCACCATCACTGCCAAGCTTTTGTTTCAACGCCTTTGGATTTTCGGCCATTCCTGTGATAAAAAATTGCCCACGGAGATCAAGACGCAGTGGGCAGCCTGGTGTGCAGATGTAACACAGCACGGCCACATAAAGATTCCGCGTTGCGTGAGAGACGGACTGCATGGATCACCTAAAGAGGCTGAACTGCATATATTCGTCGACTCCAGCCGGAAGGCTCATGGAGCATGTGCCTATTTGAGAGCATTTGATGAAGGCGGAAACTCCGCTACCTCTCTGATAGTAGCGAAGTCAAGAGTGGCACCTATTAAGACATTAACGCTTCCGAAGCTCAAGCTTATTGCCGTGGTAGTGGGAGCCAGATTGCTAAAACACATTTGCTCCTCGCGTGATTTCAAGCATTTCTATTGCTTCATGTGGACTGACTCCATGATCATACTGAGCTGGATTTGCGGAAACTATTGCAAGTGGAGTCAATTTGTAAAGCACAGAGTGTTTGAAATAACGCAGATTACTGAAACAGCGTTATGGTGCTACTGCCCGGGTGAAGACAACCCGGTTGATGTACTGACTAGAAACATACCGATAAGGACTCTACGTGCATGTCGCTATTGGTGGTATGGACATGAATGGTTGTCCCAGCCAAAATTAAGCTGGCCTTCAGAACCTAAGCTCGCCTTCAGAACCAGTACAAACCGATAAACGAGGAGACAGAGATTGAGACGCAACATGTGTTTCTTGAAGCGTCATCCAGGAACTTGCACCCGGTGATCAATATAAGGAAGCATAGTGACCTGCAGAAGCTCTTGCGCTTCACCCCCTGGGTCTTTCGCTTTGTGGATCGATGCCGGGGACTTGAAACTTCACTGAGCAAAGCAATTTTGACACGGGAGCTAAGCAAGTCTGAAATGTTTTGGGTTCGATTTGTACAGCTGGAAGTATTCGCGAACGACGTCGAACAACTGCAGCTTGGACACCCACTCCTCAAACAGTCTAGGCTGATCGATATTCACCCTTTCTTGAACCAAAAGAGACTGCTGTGGCTTGGCGGACGACTTGAGAGAATGGACGCCAGATATGACGAAAAACATCCGGTCAAACTGCCACAGAGACATACTTTCACGTCTCTGGTAGTAATTAAGGCTCACTGCAGAGCTTTGCATGGTGGTGTGGCAAGCACTATGATGCAAATACAACAGTGGTATTGGATCATCTGCGCTGGACAAGAAGTCAAGCGAATCATCAGCAAATGCTTTCTCTGCTGAAGATACAAAGTGAAACCGGGGAACGTGTAATGTGCGCCGATGCCTGGAGACCGTCTTCTATCGTCTCGGCCATTTCATGTAGTAGGATTGGACTTTGTAGGTCCACTATATATAAAGAAACATAAGCTACATCGTGACGCATCAAACGCTTACATCCTGTTGTTCACCTGTGTGATGACTAGAGCAGTACACCTTGAACTGACGAGTGTGATCTCGACCAGCGCCTTCTTGCTAGTGTTCCGGAGGTTTCTTGGTCGCAGAGGAGTACCCGCAACAATGTACTCGTATAACGCTCTCGCCTTCAAAAGAGCGTCACGGGACCTTAGGAACATCTGGAGTGTCATGAAGAGCTCTCCATTCACATCTTTTCAGCTGAACTACCGCATAGAGTGAAAGTTTATCGTGCCAGGTGCACCTTGGTGGGGCGGTTGGTGGGAGAGGCTTGTTCGGACTGTCAAGACATTGTTGCGCAAGGTGATGGGAAAAAGCAATCTAAGCAGCGAACAAGCTGAAACAATGCTACTAGAGGTAGAAGCGGTTGTTAATTCAATACCGCTGACCTACATGTATACGGACGCCACAGAGCCCTCTCCGATATGTCGAGTGCATTTTCTTGTTGGACGTTCTTTGTTGGCGCCTCTGGATCAGAACAACAATGACTATGATGCCATCAGTGCTGGAGCTAGTCGAAGAGACATCAGCAAAAAGTAGAGTTACCGACAGGAGATTATGGATCATATGTGGATTCGATGGAAAAAAGGAGTATTTATTAGAACTACGGGCACTTCACATATACCCAGCTCATCCAAGCCTCTGCCTGCGAGTAAAGGACGTGGTGATAATCGAAGAGCCTGGCATATCCAAAGGAGTTTGGCCCCTTGGGCGAATCACAGACGTTTACCCTGAACAAGATGAAATAATGCGAGCTTGTCGAGTGAAAGCTCAAAACAGGAAGTTTTTCAGAAAACCAGTACAGAAATTGTATAGACTGCAATTGAGCGACGCTACTGGGGGGCAGTAGTATGTTGGAAAAGAAAAGGAACTGTTACGGGGTTTATTTGGAGAGCAGAACGCAGAAGGCGAAGCAGTCAGCAGCGTCCGGCCAAGCGCAGCAAGCACGAGCTTATGCTGATGGCGACGCCCCTGAGGCGCCGAGAAATGCCGCTGAGGCCCCTTTTCTTTACTACAATCGCCCTCCGCAGAAAAAGGCGCCATCCTGATGGATTAAAGAGAAGAAACGACTAATGGGTCATAATATGGCTTCAGGCGAGAGACGAGGACAGTTTCGCGGCCGCGGTAGCGTAGGTCTGTGGATGGCATGACGGGTTCCACAATATAGTTGACGAGTGACGTTTTCTCTAGAACGCGGTATGGCCCGATGTATTTAGGAAGAAGTTTTGCGGAGCGGCTAGGTGCAGTAGCAGGTGCCAAAGCTATACCAATGAACCGGGTGGAAAGTTTGGAGCCGAACGGTCCCCAGTCAGGCGGGATTGCTGCTGCCACTGGTCCTCGGTAGAAAAAGAGCGGGCAATCTTGCGGCATTGTTCAGCATGTCGAGCAGCTTCGGACAGAGTTGTACTTCCGGACTCAAATGGTTTTTATGGGAGAATAGTGTCTACTGTATTTGAAGGTTCTCGTCCGTACAGAAGAAGTAAGGTGAAAACCCAGCAGTAGCTTTTACGGCAGTATTGTACGCGTAGGTGACGAACGGGAGAACTTCTTCCCAATTTGAATGATCAGAGGCGACGTACATCGACAGAATATTGCCAAGAGTACGATTGAAGCGCGCCGTCATGCCATTCGTTTGAGGATGGTACGCTGTACTTGTGGGGTGCACGTTTCGGCATTCGTTGAGTAAAGCCTTCAAGGCGTTAGAAAGGAAGGCACGGCCTCTGTCACTTAAGAGCTCGCGAAGGGCCCCACGAGACAGAATGAAACGTTGCAACAGAAACGTTCCAACTTCACGGGATGTGGCAGTCGGCAGCGCGGCTGTTTCGGCATAGCGTGTCAGATGGTCTATTGCAACAATAATCCAGCCATTACCAGCTAGAGTTGATGGTCCATAAATGTCAATGCCGACGCAATCAAAAGGTCGACTAGGACAAGGAAGAGGTTGTGACGGGTAGACTTGACGAGGAGGTAATTTTTGTCGTTGGCACTGAGCACACGAGCGAATGGATTTTCGCACGTAGTTATACATGCCACGCCAATAAAATCTTAGTCGAAGCCTAGCGTATGTCTTGAAGAGGCCTGCGTGGGCGCACTGTGGGTCTGCGTGAAAAGCTTCGCAGATAGCAGCTCGAAGATGGCGGTGTATTACAAGGAGACACATGCGACCGTCAGAAAGGTAGTTGCGTCGATAAAGAAGATCATCCCTTAGGCATAAGTTGCTAGCCTGGCGGCGGAGAGCGCGAGACGGCGACGGAGTGAGAGGATCAGAAAGAATGCTTATGAGGCCACTGATCCAGGGATCCTTTCGTTGTTCCACCGTCATGTTGCGCAAGGTGCTTGACGCAAGTGCAGGCTCGAGGAAAGAGAGGCAAACACATTCATTCCAAATGGGTGAGCGAGAAAAGGCGTCGGCGTCCGTGTGCTTATGACTGGATCTGTAAATAACGCGGATGTCGTATTCCTGAAGTTTGAGCGCCCAGCGAGCAAATCGTCCGGAAGGGTCTGTAAGTGTGCATAGCCAACAAAGGGCGCGGGGGTCAGTGACGACGTCGAATGCGTGACCATACAGGTAGGGGAAAAATTTTCCCAGGGCCCAAATAATAGCTAAACACTCTTTCTAGGTCACGGAGTAGTTAGCTTTGGCTTTCGTCAAAGTCCGGCTTGCGTAGGCGACGACATATTCATCAAACTTTGCCTTTCGTTGCGCGAGCTCAGCGCCAAGTCCAACACCGCTGGCATCAGTATGAACCTCCGTGGGAGTGGCAGGATCGTAGTGGCGGAGGATGGGTGGTGAAGTTAGCAGGCGGCGTAATTTGGTGAACGCATCGTCGCATGCTGGTGACCAGGCGGAAAGGCCCTTATCGCCGCTAAGAAGGTAAGCAAAGTTTCTAATAAAGCGTCGGAAGTATGACGATAAGCCGACAAAACTTCTAAGTTCTGCGAATAGGTTTAATAGTCATTAAAGACAGCGACGAGACAGCATGAAGAACCGTTCAGCGATCGGCACAGCAACGAACCGAAGCACGAGTTGAGAGAGCCGGGCGTTGGCGATGCTGCTTGCTGCAGGCCCATCTTCTTCTTCACAATCGCCCCGGCTGAAAAAAGAGCCATCCTGGCGACCTAAGAAGTTTCTGGGAGAGGCTCATGATACGGTTTTAGGCGGGAAACATGGACGACGTCACGTGCACGCCGGCGCATGTCATCCGATCGGGAAACTGGCTTGATTAGGTAACTAACCGGAGAGGTTTTCTTCAAAACGGTGTAAGGCCCGTCGTACCGGGGGACAAGTTTTGATGAGAGTCCGGGAGCTTGGTATGGGATGGCAAGCCACACGAGAGACCCTCGGGCATAGCTGGGATCCGGAAGAAAGGTGCAATGGTTTTCATTCTGGCGTTGTTGCTCGTCCGAGGTGAACGCACGGGCGAGCTGGCGGCACTCTTCAGCTTGTCGAGCAGCGTCGGAGATAGGTGGACATTCGGAAGCATCAGGACGGTAGGGCATTATAATATCAATTGTATGCGAAGGGTCACGTTCATAAAGAACAAAGAAAGGTGAAAACCGCCACCATAATCCACCGATTGCCATCTGGTGTCAATGGAAGGGGGCCGTAGAGGTTAACGCCAACGCGATCAAATGACTTGGCAGGGCACGGAAGTGGCTGCAATTCGCCAGTCATACGTAGCGGTGTTGATTTGCGTCGCTGGCAGTCAGGACAGCACTGCACAAATTTGCGTACAAAATTCTACATGCCACGCCAGTAATAGCGATGGCGAAGGCGTTCATATGTTTTGAACACCCCGGCGTGGCCACATTGTCGATCGTCGTGAAGAGAGGCGCATACCTGCGATCGTAAAGTGCGTGGAATGACCAGTAGCCATCGGCGGCTTTCAGAAGCGTAGTTGCGTCGATGAAGTAGTTGATCGTGGATGGCAAAATGGAAAGCTTGACGTCGGAGGGATCGAGATACCGGAAGGTTGGGCGTACCGGATAGATATTCGAGAAGAGATGCAAGCCACGGGTCACGACGTTGTTCGGAGGCAATTGAGTCAAGATTTAACGATGACAAGGTCTGGGGGCACGTGTTTCTGCACGTCGGATCTGGTGGCAAAGGTGAGCGGGACAGGGCGTCAGCGTCAGAGTGTTTGCGTCCGCAGCGGTATATGACGCGAATGTCGTACTCCTGGATGCGGAGTGCCCATCGCGCAAGGCGGCCAGAAGGGTCTTTCAGCGTGGAGAGCCTGCAAAGCGCGTGGTGATCAGTTACTAGATCGAACGGGCGGCCGTATAAGTACGGCCGGAACTTTCCAAGCGCCCACACCAGAGGCAAACACTCTTTTTCTGTCACGCTGTAATTAGTTTCGGCTTTCGTCAAAGTGCGGCTAGCTACCACGTATTCTGAATAGCCGGGCTTTCGTTGAGCGAGGACAGCGCCTAGCCCGACGCCGCTGGCGTCGGTGTGCACTTCGGTAGGAGCCGTCGGGTCGAAGTGGCGAAGAATAGGTGGGGAGGTGAGCAAACGGCGCAGAGTAGTGAAGGCAGCGTCGCATGCAGGGGACCAGGAGGAGAAGTTAAAGTCACCGCGAAGAAGCTGGGCTAATTGTGACATTATAGATGCAAAATTGCGAAAAAAGCGTCAGAAATAAGAGCATAGGCCCACAAAACTGCGAAGTTCCTTCATGGTCATCGGTTTGGGAAATTCTGCGACTGCTCGAAGTTTTGCTGGGTCAGGTAATACGCCGTGCTTTGACACGATTTGGCCTAGGATGACAAGCTCGCGTGCAGCCAAGCGGCGTTTTATCAGGTTAAGCTGCAGGCGAGCGTTGGTCAGACAAGTCAAAACGTGCCTGAGGCAAAGGAGGTGCGCAGCAAAGTCGTGCGAGAAAACCACGACATCGTCGAGGTATCAGAGGCATATATTCCACTTGAGGCCACGCAGCGTATTATCCATAAGTCATTCAAACGTGGCGGGCGCGTTACAAAGCCCAAAGGGCATGACGTTAAACTCATATAGTCCGTCAGGTGTAATAAATGCAGTCTTTTGGCGATCTGCTTCAGCCATTGGAACTTATCAGTAGCCAGACCGCAAATCTAGCGACGAGAAGAATTCCGCTCTGCGAAGGTTGTCAATTGCGTCATCAATGCGCGGCAAAGGATATACGTCCTTGCGCGTTATCTTATTCAAACGACGATAGTCCACGCAAAATCAGATAGATCCGTTTTTCATATGCACCAGGAGGACAGGTGACGCCCAGGGACTGTGAGATGGTCGAATAACGTCTCTACGAAACATATCTTCGACTTGATCGTTGATGACGCGGTGCTCTTCAGTGGAGACACGGTATGGTCCTTGACGGAGTGGCTGGTGTAGGCTGGTGTAAACATGATGCTTGACTTGCGACGTGCGGCCTAGTTGAGGTTGCGACACATTGAAAGAATTGCGGAACTCATGCAGAGGATCAAGCAGGTCGGCATGTTCGGTGAGAGTGAGGGTGTCGGTGATGGCACTGGAAAATGTATCCTTGGACAAATCCTTGAGGGCCAATAGTGATTTTGGGTGGTCGCAGTAGTCATCCGGGACATTAACCAAAGACGAAGGGTCGAGATCCTGCACGCGGCCGAGACATTCCCCCCGCAAGCAAAGTGACAGGTGTGCAAAGCGGGTTGAGTATGAACATATTGCTTCTTCTGGCGGCAAGGTCTATCGTTGCGAAAGGCAGCGGCAGAGCTCGACGACTTGTGAAGATATCGGAAGGCATAAAAAAGACTGTAGCGTCTGTGTGGGCGCTGCATGAAACTAGAACAAGTGCGAAACTTTCAGGTGGAATATCGGTATCTTCATGCACGAACAACTTTGGCGGCTGATGAAGAGCGTCAAGTAATGAGACATCACAAAAGGGTAAAAACTCAACTTCAGCGCGTGCGCAGTCGATGACGGCATTATGGCGGGATAGGAAGTCCCATTCGAGGATGACGTCATGCGAACAGACATCGAGGACAATAAACTCCACAATGTAAACAATGCCTTCGATGGACACTCTTGCAGTGCAGGCTGCGAGAGGCGTTAACCTTTGACAGTTACTGCGACCACGTTAGGAGGAGAGGGGCGAGGGCTTAGACAGTTCGAAAATCGTGCAGTTCTTGCCTCTTGAACTGCGGTGCTTAGTTTTCCTGGTCACAAGGTCTAGGCCGGCGACCGCCGACGAGGAGAGGGTGCGCGCGGCGTCACGAAGTCCGGGTCGTCGGGAGGGGCATAGCGAGGTGACGAGGCCAGCCCGTATGGCGCAAAGGGTTGGCAGCCGGGTTGCGACGCTCGGACATAGTCACCAAACGTCTGAGGTCAACGGCGGCAGTAGCAGGCAACGTGTCCGGGAGTGAAGCAGGCGTAGCATATCGGTCGTTATCGGGCGTCCCCCAAGGATTGGCGACTGGCGGTGCCGCCCAAGGTTCAGTATAAGCAGCCGGGTGAGCGGCCTGTGAGTGCGAGGTGTAGGGTGGTTGCGGAAGCCTACGAATAGCGTCTGCATATGTGAACGACGCTGCTACAGGCTGCATCTCTTGCGAACAGGCTGCGCTGCATACGTTAGGGGTGCGGGCACAGGCTGCACGGCTGGCGGATAGGTGACAGGAGGGCCTACCGGTTGCGCTACACGCTGACAGTGAACACGGCTGGATAGAGGTGACTCGTGGTGCGCAAGAGTAACAGCTTGGGCAACCTCTTCCAAAATAGCAGTGCGAAGCGGGGCAGGTAGAGTGGTGGTGGTCTCGTGAGTGAAGGGCACTAGGGAAAGTTGGCGGGCGACTTCCTCACGGACAAAGGCTCGAACTTGCTGAAGCAACGGTGAATTGTCAGGCAGGGTGTCGAAACTAGACAGTGACTCACCACCATGCTGCGGCTGCCGAGTCAGAGTGCGTTGCTTCTATAACTCGTCGTAGCTCTGACACAAGCTGACGACTTCGGAAACTGTGCTCGGATTTCTCCCCAAGAGCATTTGAAATGCGCCGTCGTCGATGCTCTTCAGCATGTTTTTGACCTTGTCAGATTCGGGCATGATGTCATTCGCACGTCTACAAAGGTCGACGACGTCCTCAAAGGTCTCGCCAGTCTGCTGAGAGCGGACGCGCAAGTGCTGTTCTGCCCGCTGCTTGCGGACAGCTGGCCGACCGAACACTTCAGCACATGACGTCTTGAAGACGCTCCATGTGGGGATGTTGTGTTTGTGGTTGTTAAACCACGATTCGGCGACGCCAGTGAGATTGGGCGACGCCAGTGACGTGGCCCAGCTTGTCGGCTTCATCCCACTTATTGTTGGCACTCACCAGTTCGTAGTGCTCGAGCCAGTCTTCGACGTCGGTTCCATCCGCACCGCTGAAGACTTTCGGGTCCCGTAGCCTAGGATGGCCAGGGCAGTTCAACTGGGGTGAAGGAACCGATGTAGTGGCGTTGTCAGTCATGACAGGCGGTAGCGTGCGGCTTCGCAGATCCAGGGGGTAGCAACGGGGATTAACAGCACCTCGACCAAATGTGAAGAGGTTTAATAGTCATTAAAGACAGCGACGAGACGGCGTGAAGAACAGTTCAGCGATCGGCACAGCAACGAACCGAGCCGAGAGAGCCGGGCGTTGGCGATGCTGCTAGCTGCAGGCCCATCTTCTTCTTCACAGTTCCTTTAACTTCTTTGGCTTCGGAAAATCGGTGACTGCTCGAAGCTTGATGGTGTCGGGAAGTATGCCGTCCCGCGATACGACGTGGTCAAGATAGATGAGCTGCCGGGCACCAAAACGACACTTATTGAGGTTGAGTTGAAGGCCGGCGTCGGTGAGGCATGTGAGGACGTGCTCGAGACGATTTAAATAGGTGTCGAAATTGGTGGAAAAGACAACTACGTCATCGAGGTAGCATAAACATGTGTTCCACTTGAGGCCTCGTAAATTAGTGTCCATCATTTTTTTCAAAAGTGGCTGGAGCGTTACAAAGGCCGAAAGGCATAACGGTAAATTCGTATAATCCATCATATGTGACAAATGCTGTTTTCGGTCGGTCAGATGCTTCCATAGGTACTTGCCAGTATCCAGACCGTAAATCCAGAGAAGAGAAGTATTCTGCTCCCTGCAAACAGTCAAGGGCGTCGTCTATTCGCGGTAACGGGTAAACGTCTTTACGGGTGATCTTGTTTAAACGTCGATAGTCCACACAGAACCGAATGAAGCCGTCCTTCTTCTTAACAAGAACAACCGGTGAGGTCCAGGGACTGTTAGAAGACTGTACAATAAATAACCCGCTGGAGCATGTCAGCAACCTGGTCGTCAATAACACGGCGCTCCGACTCTGAGACTCGGTAGGGGCGCTGCCGTAAAGGCGTATGGCTTCCTGTGTCAATCTTGTGAGATATGTTCGATGTGCGAATGAGGAGAGAAGCATGGCTGTCAAAAGAAGTACGAAACTTTTGCAGCAGGTTCACCAACTGGCTTCGTTCTGAAGAAGACGTTGCGATATCGATGGAGCAGTGGAAAGCGTCAAGGAGTGACTGGTCAACAACAAAGTCAGAAATGAGTGCGCTGAGGTCCGTAGAAAGTAAACTAGATGGAGCGTCAAAAATTTGACGGGCATCGATGGGATGCACGTGACCGAGACATTCACCATAGAATAAAGGTAAAGGCCCTTCTAGCGTATTGTACACGAGCGTGTTCGTGACGCCATGGTGGAGAGTAAGGAGAGCAACGGGCAGTGCAGAACATTTGCGTTGATTAACAGGGCAGAGGGCGTAAATAGAACATCACCGTCGGAAATAGCGTCACACGACACAGTCACCATCAGGGAAAAGCGCGGCGGTACGGTGGTGTCGTCGGAAACAGACAATTTATAATACGGCAGGGAGGCTTCCACAGCGTCAACATCAGGAAGTGCAGATAGCTCAAGTTGAGCGCCACAGCAGTCAATGACGGCATTATTATTTGCAAGGAAGTGCCAGTCGAGTATCATGTCAAAGGAACATGAGGGCAGCACTACGAATTCGACGATATACACAATCCTTTCGATGACGACTCGTGTGGTACAGGCTGCAAGAGGTGTTACACTTTGTGCGTTAGCCATTCTAAGAGAGAGGCCGGATAATGGCGTCAAAACTTTGCGGAGTTTGGAGCACAGGTTGATGGAAAGGACGGATAGAGCGGCTCCGGTGTCGACAAGTGCCATGACGACGATACCATCGACTGACACTTCAATGACGTTAGCTGGACAAGGGCGAGGACTTGTGCATGGCGACGGGGACGCAGTTCGTGCCTCGGGAACTGCAGCCGTTAGTTTTCTTGGTCGGTGGGTCTGGAACGGTGACGCATAGGGGAAAGCGAACGTCGACGTGGAGATGGGGAGTGGCGGGTGGGACCGTGTGGACGATCAGAAGGAAAGGAAGAATAAAGAGGGCTTGAAGGCGTAGAAGAAAACTGAGGTTCGAAAGAGGGCATTCGTCGAATGTTCTGAGGAGCCTGGTGACGACGACAATAACGTGCCACGTGGCCAACACCGCCACAAACAAAACATATCAGATGGTTGTCGTGGGTCCGCCTTTGGTCGGAGTAGACTCCGACTTGCGGCTGGGGGGCAGAAAACTGCGGCATAGGCGGCGGTGAATAGTTCGGCGGCGAAAAGGGCGGCGGGGAAGATATAGGCGCTGGCTGGAGCGCAGGCTGCCGAGGTTGAGCAACGGCCTCGGCGTACGTGAGAGGTGTGGCGACTGGCGGCGGTTTACGGGCGGGAGGAAGAACTTGTGCGACTTGGTCTTCAATGAAGTCGCGGAGTGTAGACGTCAATCTGCGTGGTTGATCGGGTACGCAGGACATCAAAGAGAGCTGACGAGCGACCTCAGCGCAGATGAACTCTTGGATCTTGGGGAGAAAGGGGGCATGGTCTTCTCCTATGCCAAGGGTGGACAGGCTGGTCGAAGAGTTGTCGAGTGCCGAGGGACGTCGGGTGGAAAGACGTTGCCTGCGCAACTCGCCAAAACTCTGGCATAACTCGGTCAGTTCTAGGACAGTGCGAGGACTCTTAGAAAGCAACATTTGGAAAGCGTTGTCCTCAATGCCCTTCACAATGTGCTTTATTTTAAGCTCTTCGGACATCGACTCGTTGACTCGCTTGCAAAGGTCCAGAACGTCCTCAATATAGATTGTGAAATTCTCACCAAGCTGCTGGGACCAAGTATGCAAGCGTTGTTCGGCACGGCGTTTGCGTACCTCCGGCCGTCCGAAAACTTGTGTGAGGCTCGTTTTGGAGACCGACCATGTAGGGAATTTCCGCTTCGTGGTTTATAAACCACAGCTTGGCCACGTCGAACAGGTAGAAGGAGATGTAGGCCAACTTGGCGGCGTCATCCCATTTGTTGTGAGTACTCACTCGTTCGTACATAGAAATCCAGTCGTCAACGTCCTTGTCTTCTGTGCCTGAGAAAACAGGGGGATATCGCAGACGCAAAAAACCGGCGCAAACAACAGTAGGCGGTGCCTGTGGGGGAGTTGCAGCGGCGCTTGCGTCGGTAGGCATAATGAATGGTAAAATGCGATTTCGAAGCTCCAGGGTGATCAAATCCCAGCAGACTCCAGCACTTGTAACGGGATTTATTTGCAGAGCAAAACGCAGAAGGCGAAGCAGTCAGCAGCGTCCGGCCAATCGCAGCAAGCACGAGATTATGCCAATGGCGATGCCCCTGAGGCTCCGAGAAATGCCGCTGAGGCTCCTCTTCTTCACTACAGAATAAACGTGTGCAGGCTAGTACTGCAAAAGAAGAAGAAAAGGTTGGGAACAGGAAACGGCCTTCGGTCTGGTTCTCTTCACCGATCGACAGTTTTCCTTTACAATGTATTTGTGAATGTTTTGTCACACATATCGTGGAGGGGTACTTTAAATTGGCCACAAGCATGGAATCTACACTTCAATAACCTTGAAACTGTAACAGTGTTAGATTGTGTGGCGCTGTTGAGCTCAACAACACAGGTTTGATCCCAGCCACAGTGGCCATATTTAGATAGGGGTGAAATGCTAAGGCACTTGTGGGCTTAAGGGTTTGTTCGATTCGCCTGCGCCGCATGATCCATTTAAAAAAGTGCTCCACCGCACCATTCGTTTCAGTGGTTCAGCAATGACATCTTCTAAACCGTACCATTCATTTCGAAAAGTGCAGGAGAAGTACAGCACCAAAACCAGTTCATGATTTTCCTGTACCTCCTACTCGGACGGCGCTGGTTTAGTGCAGCCGCACGCACAGCTTAACAAACAATATAGCATTAGACGCAGGTGCCGTACCCACATCTACAAATGCAGCATGTTTTGCCAAGATGTTTGCACCTCAATAAATATGCGAACAAAAACAAGGATTCCACCTTGTCGGCACCTTGTCTTTCACTTGTGATGCGTCACGGCTGAACTTGTGTAGCACAAGTTCTGAACTTCGCGTTCACAGCTTTGAACCAGTTCTCATTGGGGCAGGTGAAATAAACTGACCCTTAAAGAAGAAAGTTTGAAAATATGACAAATCTGTGAACATGAGGTGTCACAGCAAATTTATCGACAAGCAGTCTTGTCACCTTCGAGGCTAAAATTTCGTTTATTTTAACCCCTGAAAGGTGGAATATATCTGAATTTCTCACAACTGTAACACTCATTATCACTTCATAGTTGGCATGTAAATCGTGAGAAATTATTGATTGCATCACAAAATGAACACACACTAAATGAGGGGCATTAACAGGCTTTCCTACATTTAGTTGTGCCTTATTAAAGTTTACGAACTAAACCCAGAACTTTTTTGTCCTAATTAATTTTGTTTAGCTCATACAAGTTTACAAAAATGATGCACCAAAAGTCATAAGGCTGCATTAATTTGCTTTAGCTTTGCACATATGTTCAATTGGCTCCTAAAATATTAAATCATAAAAGTGATGCGCACTTGCAGCATAGTTTCATCAATGACGTGAATGCTGTTGTAAAGAGCAAGATTTTGTTCATTGGATGTGATACTGTTTTTTTTTCAATTAGCAGAGAAACGTCCCAGATATATTCATTTATTTATTTATTTATTCTCAGGGCCAAGGGCATTACAGAGAGGAGTGGGGGTAAAACACTCTACAGGTATACAATGCAGCAGGAATGTGATTACACATATGAAACCTATTTGAAATATCCGCATAAACTGGAAAAATAAACAAACAATAACTCAAAAGAAAAATCAGAAGGCGCGAAAAACATTTGCCGTACACGGGAACAACCGAGCAGGATTTACATAAAAACCGCGGAATTCGCGAAAAAAACAGGTAATATGGCCACTAATAGCCACCTTGAAATTGGCTGGATTATTTATTGAAGCAATGCAGGTGGGGAGGTGGTTCCAGTTCGAGCTGGTTTTAGGAATAAATGAGTTGAAATAATAGTTTGTCCGGCTGCTGGGTACGCCAACCTTGAACTGATGGTCGTTTCTTGTCGAATGATAAGTGGGAGGAAAAAGCATCGAATCTTTGAGCGTTGAATTGGCGTGATAAATTTTATGAAAAAGACAAAGTCGTGATATTTTCCTTCGAACAGACAGATCAAGTAGGTTAAGGGAAGATTTCAAGGACGAGACGCTAGCCGTACGAAAATAGTTTGATAATATGAAGCGTGCGGAACGATTCTGGATAGCTTCGATATCATGAAGTAACGAGTTGATATGCGGGTCCTAGATCAACGACGCATACTCCAGCTTTGGCCGAACTACAGTTTTGTATAAAAAGAGTTTTGTATCTGCTGAAGCAAGAGCAAAATTTCGTCGTAAAAAACCGAGCATGCGGTTAGCATCGCTTGTGATATGATCGATGTGTGTTTGCCAAGAAAGGTTATCCGAGATGTGCACGCCAAGATATTTGTAACATGACACTTTGGTTAGGGGGTCGTGGTTGAGTATGTAAGTGCACGCTGTAGTATTATGTTTTGACGTGTTACTCGCATTACTATGCACTTATTTGTGTTCAGTTTCATTAACCATGTATCGCACCAGGTAGAAATCTTATTAAGGTCAGATTGTAGTGCACTTTGGTCAGCGGAATCCAAAATTTCTCTGTAAATTACGCAGTCGTCCGCGAAGAGCCTAATAGTTGATGATAGTGTATTCGGCAAGTCATTAATATAAATTAAGAATAACAGCGGGCCTAAGACAGAACCTTGCGGCACACCAGACGTAACAGAGCAGTGTTGGAAATAAAGCCATTAGCAACAACGTATTGTGTGCGGTTACTTAGAAAACACTCCAACCATTTGAGAATATTTACATCTAGATTGATTGAGTTTAATTTAAAAAGCAGTAGTTTACGACAAACGGTATCGAATGCCTTCGCGAAGTCGATAAATACGCAGTCGATAACTGAAGAACGGTCAGCGGCGCAAAATAGGTCGTTAGTGAGGCTAAGTAACTGATTTTCACAGGAGTAAGTTTTTCTGAAACCATGTGTGAATTTGCTAAAAAAGGAATTGTTTTCGAGAAAGCGGACTAAATGGCTGTAGATAAAGTGCTCAACAATTTGACATGGTGCACTGATGAGCAATATGGGTCTGTAATTGATGAGATTGTGAGTGTTACCTGTTTCGGGCAATGGAACCACCTTCCCGACCTTTCAGTTCTAGTCCTGTGGTATTGCAGAAGTTTCCAGAGACTGTGAAAAAATCTTAGATAGAATTATAGCGGAAAACATTTCAGTATTTTTTAAGAATTTGGGGTTAATACCATCATCTTCGGGGGAGGAAGGTTTCAGATTCCTTATCAATTTGGCAACACCCACCCAGTCTATGATTAATGGATCTATGGGTAAATAATTGCAGGCAGGAAAAGGGGACAAAAATTATGGCGTACAGTTCACAAATACCGACGAAAATACCGTATTTAAGGCTTCGCAGCACATTTCACTTGGGATTATACAGTCGTCTTCAGACATCAGTTCAATTTTCTTTTCACTTTTTCCGTTGATGGTTAGCCAAAATCTACGGGGATTAGTTCTAAGCATAGAGGGGAGGGTAACTTCAAAGAAAGAACGCTTAGCCACGGCAAGCGCGTGCGCATATTCATCGGCTGATTCATTGTACGCAGCCCATCGGTTAGTTGACCTCGAGCATTTGGCTTTCCGAAAAAGGCGCTGCTTTTTATTGCGTAGTCGCTTTAGGGTCGGTGTGAACCACGGGGATTGAACAGTATTCGTTATTCTACGCAGTGGTACATAGTTGTCTATTAACTCAGACACCTGGGATTTGAACCGATGCCAGTTTTCGTCTACAGAACGCTGATCAAAGTTTTGAAACAGTACTTCGGTGAATAGTTCAAGCTCCCTATTTATTGCAGCATAGTCTGCACGTTTATAGTCTCTGAATGTTTTGGAGGTTTTCTGTCGTCTAGGATTCCTGTTGGGAATAGTAAAGTGGATTGCTGAATGGTCACTGAGACCAGGTATCACAGAAAGGGTTGTAACATGATCTGGGTGAGTTTGAGGACTAAGTCTAGAATAGTTGAGCTGGTAGTAGTAACACGGGTCGGGTTCTTGACAAGTTGTATTAGATTGAAATCTGAGCACACACTGATAAAAGATGCGCTTTCAGACGAGCTGGAGCTAGGACTTGGTTGGGGTAAACACCAAGAAATATCGGGCAGATTGAAGTCCCCCAGAACAAAGAACACTGCAGCAGGAAATCTAATATGTATCTTATTTAAAACATCATGAAATATCTCGGAAAAGCCTGAAGAAGAATTTGGAGGCCGATAGCAGGCACAAAGAATGTAGTCTCTGTGAGGCAGGCGAATGCACACACAAATTAATTCTAGTTCAGAGGCGACATTAACTTTGAAAGACACAAATTCATTTGATACCGCAATTAAGACGCCTCCGCCAGAACGGCTACCTCGGTCGCACCGATAAAGAACGTAGTTTTTTGCACCATGCAAAACTTCGCTGCTATCAATTTTCGCTGACAACCAAGTTTCCGTCAGTATGATTACATTTGCCAGGCACGCATGAACAAGGGATAATAATTCGTCACGCTTGTTCATTACGCTCCTTACATTACAAAGGAGAAAGGAAATTTCCCGCTCAATAGCATCAGCTTGGGTGCGCACGTCTAGCTTTGTTGAAGACTGACCTTCACTTTTGTTTGGGGAACACGATCCGGCTTGGCCACGACTATTATGATTACTTCGGCAGTTTTGAAAGCGCCCTTTCTTCAGTCCAATTTCAACAACACGATCGGTAATGCTGCAATACACATAGCTCTTTTTGTCGATTACAACTTTGTTGTACTTCAGAGAAAATGGCTGACTGGTGGCCTTCGCGAAATCCAGCAACTTTTTACGTACGGTGCGCGTTGCCTTACAAAAGTCCTGAGCAACTGAAATGTTTGTACCGCGTAGCTTGGATTTTTGTGAAAAAAATTGACTCTTTTGTTTTAAAAGACGCAAATTGGACGATGATTGGCCGGCACTTATTTCCGACGAATGCTCCTAATCTGTGCGCACGATTAATCGCTTCATCGGACAATTGTATTTTGCGCTTGTCATAAAGAATTCCCCTAATTTTATCTTCTGCTTCAGCCCACGTCTCTTCCGCACAATCAGATATTCCATAGAATACCAAATTTTGTCGTCGTGCCCTGTCTTCAAAATCATCTAGCAGTGATTGTAGTGTGGCGCTTTCATTACGTACAGCTGCCGTAATCATCGTGTCCAAATTCGCTTCATCATGTAGTGCGTCAAAGGAATTTACTATTTCCTCAACAACGGCAAGACGCATTGTTAAGTCGGATACCTTGGTGTCAAGAATTCGTTGGTTTTCTTTTACCTCATTGATAGATTCCAAGAGCTGGTCGTGCCGCTCGTCTAGGTGCTTAGTAAGACGGTTAATTTCAGACAAGACTGGGCTAGTTTCAGCTGCAGGGTCCAGTTTTGGGGGACCAGGGTTAAGCTCTACGTCGCCTCCTAGTACAACAAGTTTAACAACATACACAATGTCATAAAACTCAGACACTAAAACATGTGGGCACGGGAATAGCAGCAGGCAGATATTATCAGATCTTTTCGAATAGAGCGAGGGTACAGTACCAACCTGAACGAAAAAGCAGAAAGGGTTTTTAGCGACCATCGTCGCTGCTGCCATTCCATGCCCACTGAATTGTGGCGAAGTCGGAAGGCGGCTTAAGTAGGCCATGCTGGATGCGGTCGATGTCCCTCTGGCGGCTTGGGCAGCGTCCCCTTGCGGAGACACGTATGGAGGCAGGCCACATGGCGCAAAATGGATCGTTGTTATCTCCAGGACCGGGCGTTTTTCAGCAGCATTTGGGTGCGCCGAAGTCACGGCGCAGGCATAACGGCACGTGTGGAGAAGTGCAGCCAACTGAACAAAAAGCAGAAAGGGTTTTTAGCGACCGTCGTCGCTGCTGCCATTCCATGCCCACTGAATTGTGGCGAAGTCTGAAGGCGGCTTAAGTAGGCCATGCTTGATGCGGTCGATGTCCCTCTGGCGGCTTGGGCAGCGTCCCCTTGCGGAGACACGTATGGAGGCAGGCCACATGGCGCAAAATGGATCGTTGTTATCTCCAGGACCGGGCGTTTTTCAGCAGCATTTGGGTGCGCCGAAGTCATGGCGCAGGCATAACGGCACGTGTGGAGAAGTGCAGCCAACTGAACAAAAAAGCAGAAAGGGTTTTTAGCGACCATCGTCGCTGCTGACATTCCATGCCCACTCAATAGCTATAGCTATATACATGAGAACATCTGCTTCTGTTTAAATTAGGTTGTCATAGCTATAGTGTCTACCACTACGAAGTGAAATTCGGTGCCCTACCATCATTAGAAAAATCTAGGGAATGGCACAGGTAGGTGAAACATACATGATCTTGACTTATCTACAGCCACACTGCAAGATAGTCCGTATCTCAAATTCTAACCTCTGAAAGCAGCAGGAAGACAACTTAAGCCTTCAAACATCAGTATACTGAAAAAATAGACACAATAACAAGTGTGTAATTGATGTGACCTTTATTGATCCAGTATTTTGGCAAATTCCCATCATGTACCACCAATTGATTTCAGGAGAGCATGCTTGGAAGACAGTGGTCAAGTTCTATCGATATGTCTATGCAAAAAAAGAGATTGCGCCTAGTGGTGAGCAGATAGTGTACTGTAAAAGTATCAACAAAGATGTACAAACAAGAAAATTGTACAATACTTACCTAAAGTATGTTTTCTCAGAGTTGGGCCTTTTAGATCTGTAAGCACTCACCTCATAACTGTTCCTGGAGAATACATGTTCACTGCATATACTCAGCATACCAGTCATTACCTTCGACGAGAAATTCTAGCTGTAGTATTTGTGTAACTTAACTCTAGCAATGAATGTTGCAAGCCTGAAATATTTTTAGGCCCATCACCTAAATACATATTGCCTATGATATGGGCTCACGGTCGAGAAATAAAACTAGTGCCTACCCTGTCGACACGACATTGCAAAATTGTGAAGTACTCAATGTAAGATTGCAGAGCGAGGAAGATTCAGAACGGCACGCATCCGCAATTGCCTATCTAAAAGTTTAACAAAACTATATTGCTCTCACTGCGCAAGCTACCAATCGGCAATGTGCAAGTTTCTTTCCCGATTCCACATCATGCATTCACTTCACTTGAAGATCAGCATTACAGGGCAAGCGCCGCATCTGACGGCAGAATCAGACCCTTGTCTTGAAGCCACGCTATTAAACTCGAACGCTGCAACACAATGAGAGCGACGTTTAGTCAGCGATCTTAATGTTCAGTTTGCATAAGCTTGTTATCTTTCAAGAGTCTTTACACAAGGGTTGAAAGCTTTCGATATGCATAAGTGACTTGTTTTGTTCGGACCAGACCGCATACATTGGTGGTACCGGCTTGGACACTCGCATAAACGATGCAAACCTTACTTGATTGACGTTGTTTTTGCCAGTCGAGGCCGGTTAGGTCACCTAGCGATAAATACAGACACGAAGCGCGATTAAGCAGCGAAAAAAATATCAGAGTAAGCGAGCAGCGCGAACCAGCTGCGAGCCCCCACCTAAAACAAAAATGCGTCTGTTTATTGATGATGATGATAGTACTACCAGCGCCATGCCGCCTCGCGGTATTGCAGTTCTGTACGCCACCACTACGTATTTGCATGAAGGTATTTTAATACAAGAGCATAAAGGTATAGTTTCCGTTCTCTAAATTGGTAGGTGTTCTATGGGGAACGCAGCGCAGATTGGTTCAGTGGGGCCGGTAAGGTTCACTGGCACGTTGCTTTGCATTTCTCGCTTCCCGCTCGTGATGTTTAGATGCTGCGAAATGCCGAATGAATGCTGTGTACCAGGGTGCAACGGTAACTAAAAGACGGGGTAGGAGCTACAAGTTTTTTCCTTCCCGAAAGACAGTGGCATTCTCAAAAAATGGCTACGTGCCATTTATAGGAAATATTTCGTTTCTACTTCATGCACTTGTTATGCATTTGTTATGCTCTTGTTCCTAGTTCTTCGTTGCTTATACACGCAGTATGAGAATAAATATGTCATCCTGTAGCTGCGGCGCCTTGCAAAGAACTGACGCCAAGTCTACGAGAATCCGCCGCAAAGTTCTGTTCGCAACTGGGAAGATCGGCTACTCTGCATTCACACAAAACCGCCTGTTGCCGTACGTTCTCGCAAGCTCTCGGTGGCAGCACTGCGTAAATCACGTTGGCCACACGCTCCCGTGTTTTCCTTTTATATTTCTTCTACCGAGTACTCGCGCAGTGCTCCTTTAAATGCTTCCGAAGCTTATGTAGAATTTTTTTTACTTATGGGCTGTAAACATGCTCATGCAAATCGTAGGGCATTCAGTTCTTTTAAAATGTTCATTTTCAGGTGTTTATGAAACGTTTGATCGCTTGTGTAGGCGTGCGTGAACCATTTCGACGCTTCATGCATCGAGAGGACGACTTCATACACAGACCCAAGGACGGGGAGGGCTATCCAAGTCACACTTCCAGTACCGCAGTTGCGCCCTGGATCTGTGCCAACTTTATTTCCCGGCTGCCTGTCCTACCTTTCAGTGCCAGATTACAGCTCGAGAGAAACATCTGATGCTAAGAAAAGCCGGCAAGAAGCTTCCTAACTCGCCCGAGCTGTAGGGGAATCATTGGCGTCATATGAAGCGTAACAGCAGAGAGACCGCTTTTCGCCCCTCGCCTGCTAGAAGTATCAGTGTCGCCAAAGTGGACTGTGGTCCATAAAGAAAAATGATCAACGTTTTTGAGCATTATCGACTGTCGTGAACCTTGATTGAATGCGTCATCTACAGTTTTTGAAAACCTTGAAGTCTATGCCTGCTATCAAGAATCACCAATTTAGAGCCTAGGTGACGCTGTTGTCCGAGACTCAGTTCAAAAAGTAAATTCCTTGTTGTAAATTCGGAATTACCTGTGCAGGCTCTCTGAGGAGCACTGCAGTTGCCACCACCTTTTACTTGCAATACATTCCCTTCTTGACTAAGTAGAAGGTACCATAACTGAAAACAAGAAAGAGGCAGTAAAGTTTATAAAGGAGGAGCTTCTACTGCTTTCTACAGAACGTATTCAGTACAGCGCACAGGTTATAGTGTTTGCATGCATCTTGCATGCAATATCACCCCATGCGTACAAATTTCTGAGATGAACAAGTGTACTAACTTTGCCTCACCCAAGCACTATTAGAAATGTGTGCTCCTCTATTCAAACGTGCCCTCAAACTGATTCCTCTGATGCCACTTTTCTTCAATATGTTTCCCAGAGAATCAAACTTCTGCAGCCACATGAGCACACTGTGACGCCTAAAAATGACGAGATTCATATCAAGCCTTGTTTAGACTACAAGGGTGGAAATATATGTGGTGCAGCAGTGAATTAAAATGAAGTGGCCATGTCAGTGCACGTATTTATGATACAAAGTGTATGAGTGCGTTCAAGGAGGTAGCGCACATTCTTCCTGTTAAAACCTTACAGGGTGATGATCTTCATGTCATGCTCAAGAAGGCGATCTTGCACTTAGAGGAGATTGGATACAGGGTCTAGCTGTTTTATGTGACAACAACTCGCTAAACAGGAAGACAATGAAAATGTTTCTGCCAAAACCACAACTGAGCCTTGTTTATTCGTATCCGGCACAACCATATCAACCCTTAATTTACGTAGTAGATGCTGTGCATTTGTTTAAATGCATACGCAATAACTGGCTCAACCGAAAAACGCTGGAACTTGCTTTTTTACCCATTCTTACAGCTTTCGAACAATGATGTTCGTCCCGAATGCAAAATGGCTACCTCATTTAAGCATTGAGAGATTAGCATAAAGAGGAATCAGGTCTACTCCTGAAGTCTGGGTGTGGCTTGGCACCGAAAGTTCTTAATCCAGGCACCTTGAAGCAGCAGGACGTGAGACTGGTGCTGCAGGTTTTTATTCCGCACGTAGCCGAAGCCCTCACCACTTGACGTGGTGAACTCGATTTTCAACACGCGGCAGCAACAGCGGATTTCCCCAGAGTGATCCTTCACTGGTGGAGCATCGTAAATGTGAAGACGCTTAATAAAGGCTGCCATCACCGCAATGTTTATGAAGAGCCCATGGCAGACCATACAGATGACCCAAAGGCAAGGTTTCTCAGTGCTCTCATCACATGGCTAGATGCGTGGGAATTATATCGGCATAATACTCGGGTACTTACCCAAGAGACACTGGGTGCGAGGGAGGGATAAATGGACGCGTAAAGCGGGTATGTGCCACAAGGTATGCAAGAGGCAAGATGGCGTACTTGGAAGAAAAAAATGGGGGAAAAGAATGGCAAAGAGGTCAACCAGCCTATAGGCAGCCGGTTTGCTACCCTGCGCACGGGAGAGGGATGGGGAAGATGAAAGATAGAGAGCAGAGAGG
This sequence comes from Rhipicephalus annulatus, assembly GCA_013436015.1. Lineage (NCBI taxonomy): Eukaryota > Metazoa > Arthropoda > Arachnida > Ixodida > Ixodidae > Rhipicephalus > Rhipicephalus annulatus. Next base: position 5,242 of record WOVY01007662.1, on the reverse strand, counting down.
GAAGAGAGAAACACAGCACATTCGGCAGCACACGCGCGCATACTCATAGTCCAGTCTTGTCTTTCACGGTGTGACATTGCTGTTACAGCCACTTGTTCATGTCCGTGTCGCGTAGGAATTTCAACAGAGCTTTCGTCGCCTTCTGTTGCAATGTCTTCTTTGGGGCACTTGACAGAATAGTGCCCACAAACATTTGGCTGTTGTCGATGCGCGCGAAAGTGGACGCCAGTGACTGTCTCTGGATTTCATACAACGGACAGTCACACGGGATGTGGTTTAGCGTCTCTTCGCAATGACAAGCATCGCAGAGAGCGTTGTCGGCCATTCCTATGACAAAGGAGTAAGATTTTGTAAATGCCACTTCTAGACATAAGCGATGAAGAAGGGTGACTTCTCTTCGGTCGAGTCCAGTGGGCATGCAGAGAGCCATCAAAGAAGACAGGTGGTGTTGATTCGTATCAATGCTAGGTGGGCACCATAGTGAAAACGTCATTTCACGCACAAGTCGTCGAAGATTACTGGCAGCATCGGTCCGCGAAAGCGGTATGGCTTCTCGTGTTCCTTCAAGGGCTGCCCACGCGGCAGTATCGTCATGTTCGTTCCCGATGATGCCGCAGAGACTTGGCAGCCATTGAAGCGTCAAATAATGCCCTTTCTCGTGTGAAGTGTGGAGAAGGCATCGAATTTGGAAAACGAGCTGTTCGTATGGCCCTTGACGCAGTACTGAGAGCACAGATTGTAGGGCAGCCCTTGAGTCGCTGAAAATCGACCATTGTTGCGGTGGTTCCCGATTGACCACGCAAAGTGCAGCGTGCAAAGCAGCTAGTTCCGCTGCTGTAGATGCCGTGGAATGGTCAGTGATGGTAACACCTCTTGCTGGGACAACTACCGCCCCTGATGAACATTGTCGAATCGTGGAACCATCGGTGTATACATGTATGCTGTCTGAATATTTCTCGTGCAAAAGAAAAAGACAGTTGTTTCAGCACGGGCGACGAAAGCTGAGATTTCCTCCGGATCCCTGGTACACTAAGATGCACGGTGGGTCGAATAAGACACCAAGGGGGTATGAATGGTTTAGATGCAGGAGTGACGCCCGAGGGAAGTTTATTGTTGTATTTCACAATCATTTTGGCAAATGACGCTTGGCTCCTCTCTGAAGGCAACAGTGCAAGGTGATGACAGGGAGCACGTGCGAACTGTCTGATGTGCGTTCTCAGGACTTATACAACAATGTGAGTTTGTATCGGATAGTCACCAGCAATTGCAATTGTTGCTTCTGTTGACGTACATCTGGGCAGAGCGAGACACACTCTCAGTGCTTGGCCTTGTACTGCCTGTAGAACATGAACATTGGTTTTGCAGGTATTGCTAAGCACGGGCAAGCTATATCTGTGGAAACCGAGAAACAGGACTCTGTAGAGCTCCATCGTTGTGTCTACTGACATCCCCCACGTCTTTCCTGCAAGGAACTTGAATAGTTGGAAAAAAGCGGTCAGGCACTTCTTCATATAGATCACATGCGGACTCAAACAGAAGTCCCTATCAATAATGATGCCCAGAAACTGGTGGGTTTTGGCGTAAAAAATTGGTTGCCCGCAGATTGAGATGACATAAGGGGTCATTGCTTTGTGAGTGAAGGCTGGCTACCAGCGTGCATTTTTCTGGTGATATGCTGAGACCTTGTTTTAACAAGTAGTTGACAATCATAGTTGCTGCCTTTTGAAGCCGGGAACGTATCTGAGTACGTGTGACTGCCGAAGTCCAGACACATATGTCGTCTGCGTATATTGAGAATTTAATGGTGCTTGGCAAGTTTCAGCAAGGCCAATTAGTGCAAGATTGAATCATACGTTTCATTATCATCCCTACGCAGCTGGCCAAGGCTATTGGGCGGTATGAGGGGAGTTCGAGTGGGGATTTGCCCTGCTTCAAGATGGTTAACAAGCAGCTTACTTTACAGTCATCAGGAACATTGCCATTCTGCCACGAGATGTTGTGCAGGCTCAACAGTTCTCTCTTTGCACCTTCCCCAAGGTTGCACAAAACTCGGTAAGGAATACCATCTGGGCCCGGAAAAGTTGAACGCCCGCAGAGGGCTAGTGCTGCCTCGACCTCCTCCGTTGTAAAAGGGAGGTCCATGTGGTAGTCACGGAAACGGGGGACGTCACCTCTCACTGGAGAATCTGGGCGAGTGGCTTGGTTGGTGATTTGCGCACAGAAATCTCCTGTGACATTAATGTCTTGCTTCCTTTGAAATAGCGCGAGCACATTGAATGGAAAACGCTGCTCCGTAAGGTGACGCAGATCTTGCACCGTTTTCTAAATGTGTGAGAGTGGCTTGCGAGGGTCTAGTGACTGACAAAACGTTGTCCATCTTTCCGACGCTAATCTATCCATGCGACGCCGAATCTTCTTTTGCATCCTCCTGGCTGCCATAAGAATGTGAATTAATTTTGTACGCCGATACCGCCGCACCGCCCGGCGTCGCAGTGCTCGGAGCCACTCAAACTTGGAGTGTTCACTAGATGGATGCACAGACGGATGCATGGATGGACGGACAGGCAAGCTAGCAGACAGACAGACGGATAGACGCAAGCGTAAAGCAGGTATGAGCCACAGGGGTGCGAGATGGCGGTACTAGGAGTGTTCCCTAGAAGGACGCACGGACGGACGCATGGGTTGAATGGACAGACACACTACCAGACAGACGGATAGACGGACGCGTAAAACGGGTATCTGCCACAGAATATGCCAGATGACGGCGGTTCTTAAAGTGTTCACTAGAAGGATGCATGGATGGATGCATGGATGGACAGACACAAAGACCAGCTGATGGACGGACGGATAGACGGACGCATAAAGCGGTATGTTCCACAGGGTATGCGAGATTCGAGATTGCGGTACTTGGAGTTTTCACTAGATAAACGCACGGACGGACGCACGGATGGACGGACAGACAGACTAGCAGTTGGATGGACAGATAATTGGACGCGTAAAGTAGGTATGTGCCACAGATATGCGAGATGCGAGATGGCGGTACTCGGAGTTTTTCACTAGATGGACACATGAACGAATGCATAGACGGATGCACAGGCACACTAGCAGTTGAACGGACAGATAGATGGAGGCGTAAAGCGAGTATGTGCCACAGGGCATGCGAGATGCGAGATGGTGGTACTCGTAGTGTTAACTAGATGAACGCATGGACGAAGGTATGGACGGACGGACAGACAGACTAGCAGACGAATGCGTAAAGCGGGTAACTGCCACAGGGTATGCGAGATGGCGGTACCCCGAGCGTTCACTAGATGGGCGCACGGACAGACGCATGGATGGATGGACTGACTATCAGACGGATGGACGGGTAGAAGGACGTGTAATGCGGACATCTGCCACAGGGTATGCGAGATGCGAGATGGCAGTACTTGGAGTGTTCACTAGATAGACGCATAGACGGACGGACGGAAAGACGGACGCGTAAAGCGGGTATGTGCCACAGGGGCTGCGAGATGCGAGATTGCGGTACTTGGAGTGTTCACTAGATGGGCGCATGCACGGACGGACGCATGGACGGAAGGACAGACAGACTAGCAGACGGACGCGTAAACCTGGTATGTGCCACGGGGTATGCGAGATAGTGGTACCCCGAGTTTTCACTAGATGGAGGCATGGACGAATGCATGGGCGGACGGACAGACTAGCAGAAGGACGGACGGATAGACGGACGCGTAAAGCAGGTATGTGCCACAGAATATGCGAAATGTGAGATGGCGGTACTTGAAGTGTTTACTGGATGGACGCATGGATGAATGGATGAAAAGACGGACGCGTAGAGAGAGAGATTGAGAAAGGAAAGGCCGGGAGGTTAACCAGATATTGGCATCTGGTTTGCTACCCAGTGCTGGGGGCGGGGAAGTAGGGTCAAGTAAGAGGGGGTAAATAGAGAAAAAAAACGCACGCGCACTCATAAGAAAACGAAAACACACACAGGAAGGGCGTCTTAGCTACAACCGTTCAGTAAGGCCGGTCGATCGCAAAAAGTGTAGTAGCGCTTTCAGGGCCTTCTTCTGTGAAGTTCCATCTGGTCGATATTGTAGAATTCCTTGCTCCGACAGATGTTGATTATCTAATTTGCTTAGTTCCTTGCGAAGGCATACTCGCTGTTTACTATACGCTAGGCAGTCACAAAGAATATGTTGGGTAGTTTCTTCTTTGCCACAGTGGCCACAGGCTGCGGTGTCGGCCATCCCAATGCGGAAAGCGTAGGCGTTGGTAAACGCAACGCCCAACCACAGCCTACATCACAGGGTCTGGTCTGCTCGGCAAAGCCTCGACGGGGCTTGAAGACTTAGCGTAGGGTCAAGCGAGTACAGTCGGGCATGCTTGAAGTGTGGCTGATTAGGTTGTGATGTGGTTTGCTGGCTAGCAAGCCTACGGAGCTTTCGTGCAGCATCTGTCCTAAAAAGGGGTAGTCGTAGTTTATGATCTTCTGTGTGGGCTGAGCGGGCAGCTTGATCAGCCCGTTCATTGCCGATGATTCCGCAGTGACTGGGCAACCACTGAATGTAATTTGGTGCCCTTTCTCAGTCAGGTGGTGTATAACCTCTGCTATCTCTAGTACCAGCTGCTCGTGTGGTCCACGGCGTAAGGCTGATAGTAGACACTGCAGTGCCGCCTTTGATTCGCAGAAAATAGTCCACTTGCGTGTAGGTTGATCAACTACAAATTGCAACGCGGCACGAAGTGCTTCCTATTCTGCTGCCGTTGATGTTGCGCGGCATGTCTTGAATTTAATTGTCGTGGCCAACCTTGGTATCACTACTGCTCCTCTAGAGCTGTCCGGCTGAACCGATCTGTCAGTGTATATATGTGTGGAGTCTTGGTATTAGCCATACAAGAGAAGTAGTATGAGCTGTTTAAGAGCCGTTTACGACAAATTGGCCTTTTTCTGGACGCCAGATATGTTAATATTAATCATTGGTGGAGCGAGGCACCATGGCGGAGTCACAGGTCTAGCGACAGGAGAGAACGAAGTTGGGATTGACTCACCATGTGCGGTCACTGTTTTGCAGTATGTTGTGCATGGTCGGACCACTGGTAGAGAGACTAGGTGATGTCGAGGAGTTCGAGCAAGCTGTAGTATATGTGTCCTCAGCACTTCCACATTAATGTGGGTCTTCATGAGGCTGTTCCTTGTGATGGCGATAGTTGCCGCTGTTGACGTGGCAACTATCGGCAA
>WOVY01007661.1:0-39651 GCA_013436015.1 Rhipicephalus annulatus | reverse complement strand
CTTATGTTATAGCTGTATTTTATCGTATGTAGCACTTTATTTTATTTTTGTAGCACTTTTATGCACATGTATTTATTTTCACTTTTTCTTCCTGCAATCTTCATGCTGGAAATCCATGTAAATCGCTGTATATGTACATACGATATGGTATTCTGTTTTACTTGTTGGTTTTTTCGTCTGCTTGCTGTTTACTGCCCTGTATAGTCTGGTCGTTGGGTCTCGTCAAGCTACTTATGTAGCTTTTAACCCAACGCAACCATCCAGTATGTATAAACTGGTAAATAAAAAATTGAATTGAAATAAAAATTGAATTGAACTCCTCCAAATGCCGTTTCGGCCGTCGCGAAATAACTGTACTTGGTCACCTCGTTAACGCATCTGGGGTACAGCCCGATCCGGACAAAATTTGCGCATTGACTGAATTTCCCGTTGCCCTCGTCTCCTAAGGATGCCCGGAGCTTCCTTGGTTTGTGCTCCTATTTTCGCCGCTTTATCCGAAATTTCGCCGATATTGCGTGGCATCTCACCGAGGTTCTTAAAAAAGACGTCCCATTTACTTGGAATTCGCCACAGAGTGCTGCATTTTCGGCGCTCATTGCAGCCCTCACGACTACGCTAATATTAGCTCACTTCGATCGGACTGCCCCGACAGAAGTTCGTACGGATGCGAGTGGCCACGGAATTGGTGCTGTTTTAGCTCAGCGTCAGCATGGACGTGACTCTGTCATCGCCTACGCCAGCCGCCTTTTATCCCCTGCTGAGAGGAACTATTCCAACACCGAAAGAGAGTGTCTTGCTCTTGTTTGGGCTATCGCTAAATTTCGCCCGTACCTCTTCGGCCGCAGCTTTACTGTTGTAACTGATCATCATGCACTCTGCTGGCTTTCCTCGCTAAGAGATCCCACGGGACGTCTCAGTCGTTGGTCTCTTCGCCTCCAAGAATACAACTTATCGGTCGTGTATAAATCTGGTCACCTCCATCAAGACGCCGACTGCCTGTCACAGTATCCAGTGGATCCACCAGACGCCACGGAGAGAGCTACGGAGGCTTGCGTCTTATCAATATCAGACTTTCTTGATATCGCTTCTGAGCAACGCTGCGACCCGGATTTACTTCCCATCATAGAAAGCCTGAGTTTCGCTACTCCACCCACTTCTCTGAACTTGTATTTCCTTCATGAAGGTGTTCTCTTACCGCCCACAACATGCGCCCTAATGGTCCTGACCGCCTTCTCGTCGTGCCTTCCCATTTGCGTGTAGATGTTCTCCGACAGCTTCACGATGAAACCTGCTGCTGGTCACCTAGGAGTCAACCGCACTTATGATCGCGTCCGGCGCCGTTTTTTTCTGGCCACGCCTATATCGCTCTGTGCAAAGCTATGTCGCCAGGTGCGACCTTTGTCAACGTCGAAAACGACTAACATCGCTTCCAGCTGGCCTTCTTAACCCTATTGAGATCCCTGCTGAACCATTCTACCGCGTAGGGCTCGACCTTCTCGGGCCCATTTCCCACTTCTGCATCCGGGAACAAATGGGTTGCCGTGGCGACCCGACTACGCCGACACGTTACGCGATCACCCGCGCTCTTCCAACCAGCTGTGCTACCGATGTCGCCGACTTTCTGCTACATGACATCATATTGCATCACGGCGCTCCTCGACAAGCTCGTTACTGACCAAGGCCGATACTTTTTTATCTCGCGTCGTCCAGGATATCGTACGTTCCTGTTGCACGAACCACAAGTTTACAACGGCATACCATCCACAAACTAATGGACTTACAGAGCGCCTGAATCGCACCATCACGGACATGTTGTCAATGTATGTTTCTCCAGACCACCGTGACTGGGACGCAACGTTACCCTGCGTCACCTTCGCTTACAACTCCTCCAGACATGACACCACAGGCTATTCCTCCGTTCTACCTTCTTTATGGACGGGAACCCACTCTGCCTCTTGATACACTCCTTTCCGCTGGTTCAAGCTCCCCTGTCACATACGTTCGTCCGTGATGTCATAGAGCGAGCCGACACAGCATGACAGATTGCTCGAGAACGACTCATGCTTTCTCAAGCCTCTCAGAAAGATCGATACGATCGTCACCACCGCGAAGTTTCGTATGCACCAGGTTCTCTCGTACTCTTGTGGACCCCATGTCGTCACATCGGCCTCTCAGAAAAACTTTTATTTCGCTATGACGGACCATACAAAGTCCTTCGCAAGATCACAAACCTCACCTACGAGATACAGCGAGTCGTCGACGAAGCGCACTCAATGCCACCACACCATCCCTGTTGTGCACGTCGTAAGACTAAAGCCTTATGTGTCACCCAACAACTCCCCTTCGTGACAAGCGGCCGGGTCGGCGCTTTAATGACGCGGGGTAGTGCCACAAGGCAGTAGTGGGATTGGGGCATAAACCGGTAGAGGGTCCCCTGGCTGATAGGAAAGACTACGAAGTGGATAGAGACTGTTCCAGCCCGCCAGTGCGCCAGGCATTGTCATCACGTGAAATCGTCGTAAATATCTGTAAAATACGTTTCCTTGTAAGATTATTAACTTCTGTCACTTAGCCACGCCGCAGTGGTCTAGTGGCTAAGGCTGCTGACCCACAGGTCGCGGAATCGAGTCCCGGATGCATTTTTATAGAGGCAGAAATGCTGTAGGCCTGTGTGCTCAGATTTGTGTGCACGTTAGAAAACCTCAAGTGGTCGTAATTTCCAAAGCCCTCCACTACGGCGTCTCTCATAATTATATGGTAGTTTTGGGACGTCGAGCCCCACATATCAATCAATCAATCAACTTCTGTTACTCAAAACTTACTTCACATCTTTTGGGTGTCAAAATGTGTAGTGGTGCTTTTGCTGAGCTTTCTTTTGTTTCTTTCTTGCAACCAAACCACAATAAGTCATTAAAAGGCTAGTGTTTTTTTGTTCACATTCAAATGCATTTGACGCTTTCCATAAAACATGCGGAGGGCATTCAAAACCAATTCTTTTTTTTTGGCACCTATAGCACAATATTCGTTGTTTTGATAAGGGAAGTATGCATTAGAAAAGTGTGCAACTAATACCAACAGAACTCGAAGAACACAATGACGATGGCATGCGGCAGTAGCATGTGTGAACGTGACCAAGCTTGTCAAATGAGGATCTTCTACGGGGTTTTTCAAGCAAGAAGCCTGGTTGCAGTGTAAAGAAGGTGTCCCAGGCGCAGGAGTGCATGGTGACTGGCGAAGCACCCGTGCAATGGCCGCTGCAGGCTCGCACCTGGCCATGTACATAATTTTTTTTCAAGTCTTTGGCATCGGCCTGGCCTACGCTTCTCATCGCCTGGCGGTGGTCAGGCAGAACCAGCATCTCCTGGAGCATCCTTAGACTTCTGGCTTCATGTTGAAGCTGCGGCTGCTGAACGCTGAGAGGTTGTTGACCTCAACTCATCCAGCGCTTACTTTTTTTTTTAACGTGAACGATACGAGCATCTCGATCGCATCTCCTAAATCCCCACTTGCACTATCACTATACTTTTTATAGTGCGTCCACGCTTTGACTCCATCGCCTCATCTGCAATTGACGCGTTTACCGAATGGGGACAAGCTTTTTCCTCCGAAACACGCCTTCTGTAAACTGGTGGTGCTCTTCAACAGTTTTCGATTCTTGTTAACCTTTTTCTACTTTACTCTGTTTTCTTTTGTCCTTTTCTTATCGTTTTACATTTCTTGAATATATCAAGTGTTGGGGAAATTGTGGACACATATAGTTTCGTATCTCATTTCTCGATGACTGTTATGTCATCTGTTATTGCAGGAACCTGCACGAGAGCATCATAGCCATACATAGCCTCATGACACGTGGGCAGCTAGGTCGCATTTTTTTTTCAATGTGCTGGGCTGGTGCAGTGTGGCTATGAGCTTTGTTTTGGTGAAGCAAAGTGTTCATATGCCTCACTTATAATGAAAGAAACCATTGTGTATAGCATGTTGTGTCACTTCAGTTTCATGTAGGGTACGACAGATAAGCATAGCCTTTGTGTTATCCCGATTGGTTGCAGGACCCTTCTCTTGTACGGCCGCGAAGTAGTCTTCTTCATTGGCATCTGTACAAGGTGGACTGCATTCCTGCCAACGGTGCACCTATGTCACTTTGGACAAGTCAGCTGTGAACATGCACCGTCAGAAACATATAAGCAAGCCTGGCTTGAATTGCCACTTGTGTCCAGCTACATTCATAACCAATTACAACCTTGTGCGGCACATGCGCACCCATACAGGAGAGCGTCCCTTGTGCTGTGTACACTGCAGTGCATCTTTTTCGAAAAAAATCCAGCCTTGATTCACATTTGCGCCATCACAAGCGAGCCCGTCCCTTTTCATGTGCCAACTGCAATACGTCCTTTGTGCAGAAAGCCCACCTCATAAGACACATGCGAACTCACACAGGAGAGCATCCCTTTTCCTGTGTATACTGCAATGCATCTTTTGCGGATAAGTACTACGTCGATCTGCACATGCGCTCTCACACATGAGAGCGTCGCTTTTCCTGTAATCGCTGCAGCACATCTTTTTTACGAAAAGAACGCCTCGTGGTGCACATGCGCTCTCACACAGGAGAGCATCCATTTTCTTGTGGCCAGTGCCATGCATCGTTTATTACTAAAGCCCACCTCATTGATCACATCCGCACTCACACAGGAGAGCATCCTTTCTCCTGTGTCCACTGCAATCCATCCTTTACCCAGAAAATGAATCTCTTGAGACGCGCGCGCATGCACACATGAGAAGGTTGCTTTTTTGCTTTTCCTGTGTGAAATGCACTGCATCGTTTCCCCGCCTAAATATGATCTGGTTAAGCACATGCGTTCCAATACAGGAGAACGTCTTTTCTCTTGCTTCCAACGCAATGCATCATTTCCGCAGAAAAAAAAAAACTCTTGAAACATGCCCGCATGCATATGGAACAGGGTTGCTTTTTAAATGCGAAGCATTTCTTAACGAACTTCAACAACTTTGTGCATATATATCTATCTGTCTGTCTGTCTGTGTCTATCTATCTATCTATCTATCTATCTATATGTCCACCTACGACTTCTAGCTCTCCTGGCCGCTTTTATAATGGTATCGATACCAAAATTGGTATGGCGTAATATGACTGTACGACGAGCATCAGTGACTAGTCATTACTTAAAGATGATGCCATTTATGTAATGAATGTCATAATTCACATTTCATGGTCGTTCACATGACATGCTGCAAAACTGCTAATGTATGACACGGCTGCATGGCAAACGCAAATGACAGACCCTAGCGTGGAAATCATGACATGAATGTTATGTAAGTCATGACTACACACCATGCTCATGGTGTGCTCGTGGTCGTTTCGATAGCTTCGCATATACCAAATTTGGTATTACGGGACGTCAATCGATGACGAAGGTATGTGGCTGGTGCAAACATAATAATCATAACATGTGTGTCATAACAACATGACTATATGCCACACTTATGATGTGCTTACGGTGGTTTCACTACCTTCACATATACCAAATTTGGTATCACAGGACGTGAATTGATGACGAAGGTATGTGACTGGTGCAAACTTGATAATCATGAGATGCGTGTCATGTAAGAACATGACTACATGGCATGCTCATGATGTGCTCGTGGCCGTTTTGCTAGCATTACATATACCAAATTTGGTATTACGTGATGCGAGCGGACAACGAAGGTAAGTGACACGTCCATACATGATAATAATGACATGTGTGTCATGTATCAACATGACTACATGCCGCACTTATGATGAGCTTGCGGCCATTTCGCTAGTTCCATGTATACCAAATTCGGTATTACAGGAAGTGAATGGACGACTAAGGTACATAACACGTCCAAACATGATAATCATGGCATGCATGTCATGTAAACAATACATGCTATGCTTAAACATGCTCGCGGCCGTTTAACTAGCTCCGCATACACCAAAGTTGGAATTAGGTGACGTAAATAGACGAAAAAGGAGAATGACATGTCCGAACATGATAAGCATGGCATCGAAGTCTTGTACGGCACAAGACATGTCTGCCTCATAATGTTGTGCTTATTTCAATGTGACATATCAACCTTCCTCATTTGTGCTTTGCATATCATCGATTCCCACTGTACGTGGGATTTGCCCATTTTTCTGTATGCAATGTAGTGCATCATTTGTGACAAAATATGGCCTCGGTGTTGTGGCTATACTCACATCTTGAGGAGGTGAATTAAATAATTCATTTTCCAAACTTCCTTCACTCCCGATTGTTGCCTTTTTCAGCAACCACACTGAGCCATGCTCTTCTATTGATTATGGAAAGATATCTTTATTTTAATACCTCTACTGCTCGTGTGCTCGTGCATTCATACGAAAGAGTGCCAGGTAAGGTTAACTCGGTATCTGAAAAATTGATGAGTGGCCATACACATTCGCAGTCATACCCCTAGCATCCCAAAATCGAAGCAGATCCTTTTAGGGTAACGAAAATGCACAGCAACCTCAAACTTCCATACAAAAGCAGAACGTTTTAAACCCGCACCTTTGTTTTTTTTTGCTACAAAAATCAATGCATGAACCGTCCTCTTATGTATGTTTAAAATGTAACGTAAGCAGCATTCATACACGTAAGGTTGCTGTTACATTCAGAGAGGCTCATTCTCTGAATCCTCGGAGTTCAAGATAACGCCTAGAAGTCGAGTTCTTTTCTTTTGCTTTTTCCTTTGCCTTTTCACGTTTCATTTATTGACCAGGTGCTTCTGCGAATACATTCGATGAAACTGTTTTACATCATGCATGTGTTGCTTGAGTCTTTGGTGAAAGTTGCCTGTCTCGCTGATGTAACTTCTTTCTCAGCCTGCGCATGGGATGATGTTGGCAAGATCTAGAGATTTTTTGGGGGGGCGCTTGAGAATGGCTTAACCTGTTTGTTAGCACATGTACGACTTAAACATGGTAGGGGAGTAAAACACGTGCAAGGTCTTTGCTGTTTCCAAATGACACGTATAAGCATGTTTTCAAGGGCACGAATTGTCAGGACGTGCAGAACATTTCACCAAGTGTTCGAACAATTTAGGCAAGCCACATTCGGAGAGATACTTACGTCAGCTCTTCCAGCTTTGCGCAAACTCAGTTCATACGCGTGAAAAGAAAGGCAGTTATACAAACGTTTTGTGGAAACCGTGTCGGTCATCATTCACTTCTGCGAACCCTGCTCCGTGGCCTTATATCAAATCTCTAACAGTGCAGACAACGGTGTACACGCTTATTCGTTATGGCACTAACTTGTCAACATGTACTTTTGGACTAGTTGGTTTATATTCGCTGTATAACAGCAACGGAGGAAACACACCAAACTAGAAGAACGCAAAAAGAATGCGCTTGTGTACGTGTCCTTCTCCTCTTGTGGTCTGTTGTTTTCTCCAGGGCTGCTTCAGTGCGGACGCCAACTGCCCACATGTGCATGTACATCGCATTTATCAAGTTTTAAAGCACACATGGTGACTGTTTGCTTATTTATTTTTAAGTGTGAACAAGGTTCTCTTCAGGAGTCAAACCGTTTTGCTTTTATGTTAACATTTATGGTTCAAGTTCATTTTAATTGCCCTCGTGTTTTTCTTGGCTAGATAAGGGACTGCTCGACCTGAAGCAGACGCTCGGAACACTTTACCATAGCGTTGATTATCACACGTGAACACAGTAGTGGAAGGTCAGTGCGTTTTATGCAGGTGTCTTTCCTCTTTTGTTAACTGCAGAAGAAATGTCTCTGTTCAATAAAGTGAATAATGGAAATACCATCTCAGACTCGCGAGGGAAAGTAGCTCACAGCAAAGAGAAAGCAGAATAGAATAATTGAACAATGAATGGATTTCAATGATTTTGTGGTGGCAGTGTTTGCTCATCTGTGGCCTTCACAAACGAAATGGCGCACGTTGCATTCTCTTGAGACGCTTGCCGTTGTACTGTCACAGCGATAGAGTTTCTCTTGGGCTGGTGTGCAAAGCGCAGGGGCTGGAGATGGGTGCACAAGCAATAGAGCAGTGTGTGAAAGGGGTGGCTCTACTAGCGTGTGTACCAGTTCGACCTCGCCTGCGCTCCAAGGCAAAGGTTGAACCAACAGGAAACGATTGCATCCGTCACTGCTTTCCTAAGAGATAATCAGCATTTGGTACAAAGGTAGGCCAAGATATCTGGTACATGTGCTTAATTTCTCTATGTGTGCAGTTAGTACTGTGTGTGACAGTGACATCGTAGTTTAGGGTTGAGGACATTAATGGGCCGACAACATATGCCTATCATCGCCCAGTGTCTAACGCCATGAACAATGGATGATGTCTCTGCTACGTCACTCAAGTGACCTAATCCTGTGACGTTATCTTTTGCTGTTTTTCTCATAGTCCAGAATTCTTTCCGTGTCACCACGGGGTGCCAGGTATTTCACGTTCTTGATAAAGTACATTCCTAGTGCCATTTTCTACTCAGCGCTCGTGTCATCGACATGTGTGCATGCCGTGCCTGAAAGGATTACGATACCGCAAGAAAACTTGACATATACAGCATCGCGCAGCTATGTCCGTTCTTGCTCTTTGCGCTGCAGAATGGGGCAGGTTGACCATGATCGCAATGTTACAGGCGTTGAAAGCCGACTGTGACAAAAAAACTTGCAGCCTATCTGCAGAAATTCTGCAGACCATTGGTAACCCGGGATGCGGTATGTATAAAGATAGGTGACAAACTTTCTGTCACCTCCAAAAAGCAATTGGTACACCATTATGCAGAAAGTCCGCAAAGCCTCTGTGGTCGTGCAGGTACTGCGCATGCCTGCACAGTATCTGCGGAAAGTCTAAAGAAATTCTGCAGAATATTGCTACGTGCCAGTGCATGGAGCTGAAGAAGACGAAGCAGATAGACTGGCACGAGCTAATCTGTGTGGCTGGCGCTGCTCGCCTAACCGGCTGTAAATACATCGGTGACTACCCCTCTGAGTCAGTCTCCTTCACGTAACATATTTGGTGGAGTTGTGCGATCCCCGTCCTCGCCACGGAACTCCGAAGCGGACGCTCCCTCGCGGCTTACAACATGACCACCCAAGACTCGGCTACATCCTCTCCGGTCGCTCCCCCTTCTGCCCGACCTGTCAACCCAGCGCCCGCAACAACTTTCGTGACGCTTCCCGCGCTCAAAGACCCCGGCGTGTTCTCGGGCAGCGAGGGTTCCGACGTCGACCAGTGGCTACGCCTCTACGAACGCGTCAGCGCCACTTACAGGTGGGATCCCACTCTTATGCTGGCAAACGTCATCTTTTATCTCGACGGAACCCCTCGTGTTTGGTTTGATAACCACGAGCATGACATAACAAGCTGGGACAGCTTCAAGGCAAAGATCCGTGAGCTTTTTGGCAACATCTCTGGTCGTCGTGAAGCTGCGAAAAATGAGTTGTCGACTCGCGCACAATCTTCCACGGAGCCCTACATCGGTTATATTCAGGCTGTCCTTTCACTATGCCGCCAAGCTGACGAAAATATGTCTGAACCTGAAAAAGTTGCCCATATCCTAAAGGGTATCGCCGACGATGCGTTCAACTTGTTGGTATTCAACAATGTGTCGTCTGTTGATGCGATCATTCAAGAATGCCGCCGGTTCCAACAAGCTAAAAGCAGACGCATCTCCCATCAGTTCCAGCGCCTCCCGAACACCACTGCGACGTCCTCATGTCTCGACACATATCATCCACCAGACACCTGTGACAACTTGACGCGAATCGTCAGGCGGGAGCTTGAAGCGGCTGCTCCAGCTAAGGTGGGAACAACGTCCCCTGACCCCTCTCCGCCAATTACGTTGCCTCTCATTCAAGCAGTCGTCCGGCAGGAAATCGCCAGCTTGGGAATTCACTCTATCTCACCGCCTACCCGCACCGACTACCAGCCCCGATACACGCCTGCACGTCCCTTCCCGACCGGCTCTCCCTCAACGTTCCGTAATCCGTCCGCATGGCGAACACACGATGACAAGCCGATATGCTTCTCGTGTCACAGAATCGGGCACATTTCTCGCCATTGCAGAAGTCGCTGGGGTCCTCCTGCACAACCGTCCTCTCGTCCCTTATATGCACGTCCTGCCTATCGCCATGAGACCAGCCGCGACCATTTTGCCCAGGAACCTGCTTCTGAACACCGCTACTCCCGCTCTCCATCCCCCCAACGTCGCCAGTCTCGTTCTCCACAGCCCCGCCGACCATCTTCCCCCGCCTTCCCACGAGGTTCTCCGACGGAAAACTAAGCGTTGCAGCCCCCGGAGGTGGCGCTGCATCGCTCGGACTGACCGAAAATCCTCTTTTGACGATACCGACAAAACGGAACCTCATAGACGTACAAGTAGACGGCCTACATGTCACTGCTCTTGTCGACACCGGCGCCCAACTTTCCGTGATGACGAGTGATTTTCGCCGCAAGCTCAAGAAGGTTCTCACACCTGCGACCACCCAGTTCGTCCGTGTTGCGGATGGTGGCATAGCATCTATCGTTGGAATGTGCTCCGCTCGTGTGAGCATTGCGGATCGACACACAGTTGTTCTCTTCACCGTCCTTGATAAATGCCCCCACGACGTAATCTTAGGCCTCGACTTCCTATCCGCGCATTCTGCCCTCATAGACTGTTCGACCAGTACGCTCCGTCTACACTTGCCCGCAACAGAACCTCTTACACAACGGCCGAGTCGCCTCTGCACAACGGGACACGCGCGCCTCCCTCCACAGACACTGACCTACATAGAGCTCGTCTCAATACCACCAGTTCCCGACGGTGACTATGTTCTGACCCCTATCACCGATGTTCTCATAAGCCGTGGCATTACATTACCGCACACCATTCTGTCCGTCGCAGGAAATTCTACGTGCCTCCCAGTTGTCAACTTTAGCTTGACACCTCAAGTTTTGCCGCAAGGGATCTCTTTGGCGTTGCTATGCACCTTGGAAGACAATGCGGTAGATGTTTTCGCGATGGCCGCCCCTTCTGAACCCCACGCTCAACATCAGTCTGCCACTTGCTCCGACAGCGCTATTACTTCGATGATCGCTTCCAACTTAACACCGCAGCAGACTGATGAGCTCCACCGGGTTCTGCTGTCCTACATCGACGTTTTTGACATCAGCGGCCGTCCGTTGGGGAAAGCTACCGGTATGAGCCACCGCATAAACACTGGTAATGAGCATCCTATTCATAGGCGCCCATATCGGGTGTCGGCGGCCGAGCGTCACATCATCCAAAGTGAGGTCGACAAAATGCTCGCCAAGGACATCATTGAGCCATCTTGCAGTCCTTGGGCTTCTCCTGTAGTGCTAGTCCGCAAGAAAGACGGTGCATGGCGTTTCTGTGTGGATTATCGACACCTAAACAAAATTACCAAAAAAGACGTCTACCCTCTGCCACGAATAGATGATGCGCTTGATTGCCTCTATGGGTCCCACTATTTTTCCTCCATAGACCTTCGTTCCGGCTACTGGCAGATAGAGGTAGATGAAATGGACCGTGAAAAGACGGCATTCATCACCCCCGATGGCCTATATCAGTTCAAGGTCATGCCCTTCGGCCTTTGTAACGCTCCAGCCACCTTCGAACGAATGATGGACTCCCTGCTCAGAGGATTCAAATGGTCCACATGTTTGTGCTACTTGGACGACGTCATCGTCTTTTCACCAACATTTGAAACTCACATAGAGCGCCTCTCAGCCATCCTGGGAATCTTCCGTCGCGCTGGCCTGCAGCTCAACTCGTCCAAATGTCACTTTGGACGCCATCAAATCACAGTGCTTGGCCATTTAGTAGACGCCAACGGTGTACAACCAGACCCGGCAAAAATCAGCGCCGTCAAAAACTTTCCTGTACCACGATCTGCGAAGGATGTACGCAGCTTTATCGGACTATGCTCCTACTTCCGACGCTTCGTGAAAAATTTTGCGCACATAGCGAGGCCGCTTACGCAGCTCCTCAAGAAAGAAGTCCCGTTTTCATGGGGCTCCGAAGAGGCTTCTGCGTTCTCGACTCTCGTCGCTCTTCTCACTACCCCTCCGATTCTGGCACACTTCAACCCTGCTGCCCCTACGGAAATCCGTACAGATGCAAGTGGGCATGGCATTGGTGCAGTGCTGGCTCAGAAACAACATGGCCATGATTGCGTTATTGCATATGCCAGCCGCCTCCTATCCGCCCCTGAACGTAACTATTCGATAACAGAGCGTGAGTGCTTGGCTCTTGTATGGGCGGTGGCGAAATTTCGACCTTATCTATACGGACGCCCATTTTCGGTAGTTACCGACCACCACGCACTCTGCTGGCTGAACTCTCTGAAAGATCCATCAGGCCGCCTTGGTCGCTGGGCTTTGCGCCTGCAAGAGTTTTCCTATTCGGTGGTCTACAAATCTGGCCACCTACACCGTGATGCCGATTGCCTCTCCCGGTACCCTGTCGACGATCCTGAGGACACTGACGAGCCCACGGAGAACTCTATCTTGTCAGTGTCCGACTTCCTTAATATTGGGGAAGAACAGAAGCGTGATCCAGAGCTGCTTGACATCATCAGCCGTATGGAATCCTCCACAAATGATGCTTCCGTCCGCTACTTTGTCATTCAAAAGGGTGTGCTATACCGTCGCAATTTCCGACTAGACGGGCCCGACCTTCTCATTGTTGTGCCTAAGCATTTGCGCCGCTGTGTTCTCACCGAACTTCACGACGCTCCCACGGCTGGACACCTTGGCGTATCCCGCACGTACGAGCGCGTCCGGCGCCGTTTTTTCTGGCCAGGCCTTGCTCGTTCGGTACGCCGATACGTCGCCACATGTGACCTATGCCAACGTCGTAAGACACCATCGCTGCTACCCGCTGGCCATCTTCAACCAATTGACATACCCGCGGAACCATTTTACCGTGTTGGGTTAGACCTGCTTGGTCCTTTTCCCACATCAACATTGGGAAACAAATGGATAGCCGTTATCACAGACTACGCTACACGCTACGCTATTACGCGAGCTCTACCGACCAGCTGTGCAACCGACGTCGCTGACTTCTTGTTACGGGACGTTATATTGATTCACGGTGCGCCGAGACAGCTTCTCACAGACCGTGGCCGTACATTTTTATCCCAAGTCATCGCCGACATTCTGCGTTCTTGTTCCACGCAACACACACTGACAACCGCTTACCACCCTCAAACAAACGGCCTTACGGAACGATTTAACCGCACTTTAACAAATATGCTCGCTATGTACGTGTCGCCCGACCACCGAGACTGGGACCTTGCCTTACCCTACGCAACTTTCGCGTATAATTCATCCCGTCACGACACAGCGGGCTTTTCGCCGTTCTACTTATTGTACGGAAGAGAGCCGACTTTACCACTGGACACAGTCATCTCAGCTCACACCTCGTCCACCAGCGAGTATGCCCGCGACGCGATTGCGCGAGCCGATCATGCCCGTCAGCTCGCTCGCGCTCGGCTGATGGCGTCGCAAACCAACCAATGCCGTCGGTACGATGCGGAACATAGAGACGTACATTTCGCTCCCGGTACCCTCGTTTTACTCTGGTCCCCTCATCGTCGGCTGGGCCTATCCGAAAAACTTCTGTCTCATTACACGGGACCCTATCGCATATTGCGTCAAGTAACACCTGTCACCTACGAGATCAGCCCCATCTGCCCATCATCATCTACTATGCGGCCCAGTGATATCGTACACGTCTCGCGGATCAAGCCCTACAATAATGCGTCAGATAACGACCTTTAAAGCACCGGGACGGTGCCTCCGCCGCCGGGGGTCATGCTACGTGCCAGTGCATGGAGCTGAAGAAGACGAAGCAGATAGACTGGCACGAGCTAATCTGTGTGGCTGGCGCTGCTCGCCTAACCGGCTGTAAATACATCGGTGACTACCCCTCTGAGTCAGTCTCCTTCACGTAACAATATCCACAGGGTTATGTCGCGGATAAATAAAAAATAATGCGTTAGCACAGGCATTTAAGGAGCATGTAGCATTGAAGAGTAGAATACCGCCCATACACCCACCAAACAGGTACCCAAGACACGCGCAACAACAGCAAATACGAAACAAGAATAGATCACTCGTACCTCACAATCTAACACCCGCTATATATAACCCTGGTGTATATAACCCACCCGGTATATACAGCCATGTTATTTTGACTGGCCATTGAGTGCCGGAAATTTCTATGCTTGAAAATTTTATATTTACACGCACACAGAATACATTTAAATTTATGGTAGCCGTGAGGTAGCCATAAAATAGAGATAGTTTAACCTACATTTTCCAAATGGGCAACGCTCTTTTAAAGGGCCAGTAAACAACTGCAAGGTCCAAAAATTGTTGTAAAGCGAAATATGTGCACTTTTATTTCGTGAACATGCTGCCGCAAGAAGTTTGCGAATACTTGCTACATTAAGGAAGTTACAGGGCTAGAACATCGCGTTCAGCTGGTTTCAAATTTTCGTGCGGTCTCGCCGCTGTCTTTCTGAGGAAGGGGAAGGCGTTGCCTGTTGTCTTGACTCCACTCACTTCGGCAATGTGGCAAGGCGTCAGCGATTGACATCATCGGCGAAATTTATCAGTCGCAACGCACTTCCGCTCGCTGCGAAGCCTGGTTGTTAACCGTTTACCAGGTGCCGATGCTTCTACGCAGCCCAGTCGCTCAATTTGTAGCCGACAAAAGTTTTCACCAAAACTGTGTTCCAAAACCCGGACATGAAGTTGGCCCGATTTTTCTGTAGTTCGATTTTCGGAAGCAGACTGTCGCGTCATCTGGGAGCAGCAACACAAAACGCAAATAATGTGCATAATAGTCTTTGTGCTGATCAACAAGTGGCGGGACAATCTGTGGCGCAATTATGTAAAAGTTCCAAATCCGGACAAAGGCGGTCTCTTCCATTGAGTCGCACGCGATTGGCCCATACAAGTTGTGACGAATGCTGTGACGTTATGAGTGACGTGGACTGGGGTGTCACGTGGCTCTTTTTTTTCGGTTTTCGGAGAAAGGCGATGGAACGGTCGGAGAGACTGTCCGAAAGCAACCGGATGGATTGAAATGGCTGCAAGGTGGCCTGGATTGGATTGAAATGGAAAAAATGCGCGACTTTTCGGCACCGGGGCACTTAGACAACATGGCGTTTCCCACTGACACGGTACTTCGCCTTGCCTGTGCGGTAGCTTTAACCGAGCAGAGGCGACGACGCGAGGTAAAAGATGCATTTGAAGAGTTCAGCGAAGAAGAGTTCCGGCAATGTTTTCGTCTGTCCAAACGAACAGTGCGTAGCTTGTGCGACGAACTTGACCCTATCATCGGATGCCAGCGAGCCAGTGGCCTTCCCACAGAGAGAAAGGTGGTGTGCGCGCTGCAATTTTTCGCCACCGGTAGCTTCCAGAAGAGCATTGGTCGCGAGGAACACATCGGCATGTCTCAGCCGGCGGTGAGCAACACCATCCACGAGGTGACGGAGGCGATCATTACCGCGGCTGCTAGAAAAAGGGTGGCGGACTTCCTACTGACAACAGCTGCTAAGGATGAGGCAAAGGTGGAGTTTGTGCTACGCGGTTGCATCCCAGGGGTGCTGGCGTGTGCCGATGACACGTTGGTCACCATTCGCAAGCCAGAGGGATTCAGACTGGCCGACACGGCGAGCTTCATGTCCAGAAGGGGCTATTATGTCCTGAACGTCATGATCGTAAGTACTGTTAGGATCGTTTATTACTCTCCCTTCGGAGCAATTGTTCAGTTGTGACGCCAAAGCTGGAAAAAGTAATAATGCAACGAATGAAAAAGAACCTGCAGGGAATTGGGTGCGAGCTAGATGGTGGCTCGCAAGGCCTCGATAATAATAAGTGGCAAGTGTTTTGTGCGTGAGCCAGTTGCCGTTTTTGCACTGGCATGCATACGCAATTGAATTGTGCATTTTAGAGGTAATCGGTAATATGGGCAGCAGACGTAGCAGAAGTATATACACGACAGGGAAGTATTTCCAACACGAAAGTGCTTACAATCACAATTGGACGAGCTGGCTTTGGTATTTACGAGTGTTCTTTCCCAAGACCAACGCGTAGCTTTTCACTTATCGATCATTCAGTGGAAGTCATAGCCATGTGTACAGCAGAGGTGGGGTCGTTGCCCCCACCCTCCCCCCTCCTCAGTGTGCTACACCCTGTGTTTCCTTCTAAGTGAAGCTCCTTGTACCAATGACTGTACTAGTACGCATTGTTTCCTGCATATGCATAGAAAAAGGGATTTATTTTGAGTATAAATGCAGTACTATTTTATATCGCTCCTCATCGCAGATGTGCAAAGCGTGGCTGCGCATAATTGTCATATACCCATGATTCCCAGATTCGTGCCACGACTCCTGGGTGTGGGAACACAACCCACTGCGTGCACGCCTAGCTGCACATCTACAGCCTTGCGAATATCTGCTTGGTAAGTATTAATGTGTACTATCTGGGCAGAGCACTCAGCTTTTATGCTTACAATGCAGGAGACGCAGGCTATCCCCTCAAGCCATGGCTCCTAATTCCAGTCCTTGGCAGTCAACCGCGCAACACTTCCGAAGGCCGATACAACAAGCAGCATGCATCCATGCACAATGTTGTGTAAAGGTGTATCGCCATGTTGAAAAGCAAGTTCCGCTGCTTGCAGCACTTTCGAACGATGCTCTACAACCCCGATCGGGCAGCGCAAATCATCTATGCTTGCTTTGCTCTCCACAACATTGCGTTGCATGCAGGCGACTGGACCTTGGATGAATATGTCGTGGACGTGCCACCAGCTGAGGATGACGATGGAGAGCCAAGGGGGAGCCATATGCTCACACCACGCAACGTGCTGCTCAGAGACGGCAGCAGCGCTGTCTTGGACCTTTTTTGAAGTACACAGGAATGGTGAGTTTTCATGTTTTCATATCCCACACATAATTTATTTACACTGATTCTAGTGCATCTAGACATGAAAGGGCTGTGTTTGCCACATTTGAATACACAAAGTACTTACTTGTGCTTCAATATGAAGCAAGGTGGCAATGTCAAAATGCTGCATTTTCTTTAAATGGCACATGAAATATGCAACAGAAACACCCTTTTCCATATTAGCGATCACAGTCACAACAGACTAGATTGGAGCAAGCATATATGAGCGGCACTCTGTGCTGAATGTTGCTATCAGAAAATTGTGCGAACAATGCAGCAACGTCTCAAAATTCTTTTCACCAGAACGCATAAAAATCGAGATTCTATTAGTAACATGTTGTATGAACACATGATACATAAGTCCATATCTTGTCATAGTGACTGACTACAAGCATTCAATTGTGCACGCCAGGCTTGATGAGCAATTGTGCTTGTCAAGTTGTGCTGTTTTTTTGCTCATTGTCCTAAACATTGTGTGAATGTTAAAATAACATTTGATTTGAATGCACGACTGCAGTCATGCTGCAATGCTAAAAAACATGCAAATCAAGATGGCAAACAACAAGCGAGTTGTTTTGATAACATACAGCATGAATAATTCGCTCAGTTATCTCGCGGCTCCAAAACCATACCACGTTCGAAATTTATTCCCGCATAGAGTCGTTTACAATGAAAACTAGATGAAATCAATCGCTGGCATGTTGCTGTGATGACCATTTTCCTTTGTGAAACTGTGCGAGATGACCACTTACTAGCTTAGCGCTCCCAAACAAGATTCGGAATGTAGCTGTTGCATCTTAGCCTCATTGTGCTGAAATGAAAATATCACAGTGAACTACAAAACAGTGTGATGCAAAAAGATATCACATTACTACACTATGTGGTAATGCTGAATAAAAATCACAGTGAGCTAGAAAACACAGTGGGACAATACAAATATCAAAGAAACATTAACAGAAAATGTCAACTATACACTCGTGGTCTCCGTGTGAATGACTAGACACCTTTGAAATGTGGGTAAAAAACACTGCCACTAGAACAGCTCGAACATACATTAAGAAATGCATATATCGAACATAAAAAATGCTGCACTCCTTATACAAAGTAAATGCTAACCTAAATTCAGTAATATGTACTAAATGCAAACAAAAAACGAATAAAATAGAACATGAACAGCAACACGTAAACATATAAAAAACACTAAACCAATTATGAATGATAAAAAGTTGAAAACATGGCGAAAAACAAACTAAACTATGTGTATGTCTCCCGAAGCGTATAAAATTGAACATGAACAGCAGCACCTAAACACATTGAAACCGACAAATCTATAATGAATGATGACAAGAAAAAACATTGAACACATGACGAAAAATTAAACTAAACTACGTATGCCTTTCTCGCAGAAAGCCCTCAGCCATGGCCAGTGCCCTCCTGCACCGCTGCCGCCTTCTCCTGTGCCGCTGCCACACGCCGTGCTGCAGAAGCGATGCGGGTGGTTGATTTTTCATCTCCCACAGCACCTGCGATGAATCGTCATGGTGTAAATGTTTAAGTGAGCTGCCGGTAAACCCTTAACCATCTCGTGGCTGGAAGCTGCTCCTGCTGCCAAGAATTGCAACGGACACAACAACTTCCCCTCACTTGAAGATCAACTGGCCTGATGGCATCCTTTGAAAGTGGGAAGCTTTGTGTACAAGCTATGCCCTCCTCGTGCGGACCTACAAACATTTGTTGAAACTGCTCTTTATTAATGTCCTCAAATGCATCTCTCACCATGAAAGAGCCCCAGGGCTAACCAACCTTTTGCCCGGCAGTTTATCATTGCAGATACCTGATACCATGCCCTCAATACAATGCATGGTTCTTGTTTACAACCCAAGTTGGTTTCAGTCATCATAATAGAACATGGAGAATGCTTATGCCCCTTATGTAAAATGTAAACAAAGGGTCTACTCACCTTGAGCACCTTGTCGCCCTGCTCAAGGTTCCAGTCCTGCACTCAATAAAGCACTAAGTTCTCAGATGCTTGCGTGTTACTGTGTCACTGCCATCTACAGCCGCTTCAGTGGCCTCCACATCCATTTCCACTGCAGCAGTGGGAAGATTCGCCTGCTGGAAAGTGTAGTAAGCATGATCTTTCAGAAAGTGGATATTCGTTACTCTGGCTATTTTGCAACCTTAAGTACTAAACATCTGCGAAAATGTTCTGCAGCTATTCAGTGGTCATTGATGTCATGTATTACCATTTTAGTGCATGCACTTGCCCGCAGTCATTGCGTGTTTTATGATAAATTAATACCCCTTGTACTGCAAGGGCTGCAAACTGATATTTTAGTTAAACCTACCCACTTTTGATTACTTTCTCGTGTGCTTTATTCCCGTTTAACAAGGTTCTGCTAAAGGCACCCCTTCAGATATCAAACTCTGTCATGGTACCACTCAGGAACCCGTGATACTGGGGCGGCAGAGTGCTTACCTGTTGATAGGTGAGACCAAAAACGCCACTGAAGCGTGTCATTCCAGTCAACTGTAGAACTCGGCCGCGGAAGCCAGGCAGCCAACCCCCTACAGTGCCCCTGGAAATATACACTAATGTCACAGAACAAATTGCCCGTGCCATTCGACGGTCACTCACGTTTGTGCGTCTCTGATGGCGGCGGTGTCACGGCGGGCCTCGTGCACCGGCCTGCGCCACCAAGCCTGCCATTCCTGCGCAGGCACTTCAGGGTTCAGCGCGTCGCTGAGCTCTTGCCACCGGTCGGTGATAGTGACGCCGTGCCGCAGCTCGATGGCATTCGCCACGAGCTGGGGATGTTCGTCCATAAAGGCGAGCACCAGCGCGCGCTGAGCCTCGGATAACGCCGATGAGCCGCTGCTGCTGTTGACTACTGGTACAGTTGACCTCCGCCACGATTGCGCTCGACTGAGCCAACAACTTCGAAAGTTGCGCCGTTTAGGTTCGTATAGTGGAGGAGATGTGAAAACAGTAACTGCTTGAAACGAGGTTGTACTTAGCGCCACCACGTACCGTCCCGCTAAATTTAGCGTTATTTCATAACAATAACAAGAAAAATACGTTTATATTGTGCCGTATTCCTTAATAAACGTTTGAAAACTTGTGCCAACACAATTTGATAATGATTAATAGTAGTTAAACATTTTTCAACACGTTACAAACACTTTTTACTTTGCTATACGGTCCCCAAGTCCACGTCAAAATGATGACGCGAGGCTTCATTTCGCTCATTGGCTGTTCACTTCCCTTCGTCCTCGCGACCGCTGCGGACCGCCCATTTTTGACGTCACCGACAGACCGCCTCCGTCCGGATTTGGAATTTGTATATAATTGTACCACTGCTACCTCCCAAAGACTGGATCGGTTAAATGTCCCGATTTTGATGCATAGAGCCTATAGACGTCAGACTCTGGAGTTTTGCGGGCACGCAGCGCCACCTGTCAACACAGTTTTTAGTGGTGCAAAGCCTGACTCCCTTGCACAGTTTGCTGTGCAACCCGGTGCAACTACAGTGCACAAAAAAAATGATTGAGCGAAATGTTATATGTAATTATGCATTTAACACAGAAAAAGAGCCAAAAAGTGTGGTGGAACTTGGTTCTTTGTTGGCACACTCCACATTTGTTTTTGAATCGGGAAATGGAGTTTTGTTAAAGTTGATAAGCAGTGCAAATGGTGTGGCAGCCCAAATATTGGAAATATTTGTAATGCACCTACGGCTCAATGCTGAAAAACACTCTTGACCAGCAGCCAAGAAATGTGTGAATAGTTGATAGCTCCAGCACCATGCAAAATTGTTGGAACAAGGACTTTAGGAAGAGGGATTTATTGCATTGTGGACCATGATCAAAAGAATGCATTTATTGTAGAGCTTGGCTTCATACCTATAGAGTCACTAGTTTTCACCGCATTATAGTTCGAGGCCACCTGCTTCACACCATTGAATACAAGCATGCTCAAAAATAAGAAACTGTTCTTTCAAGTGTACCAAAGGTCAGTTTTTTACACTACACAATGTGTATAAATTTCTGATGGCTCCTACATGTTGATTTGTACACAGCCTGCAAAAAAGTATGGCAGCATATCAGATATAAATTTCTGCACCCCCTAAAAGAGAAAAATTGTTGATGCCTTTGGACAGAGTAGCGAGCATTTCTGTATTAATGTCGCCACGCCGTGGTGGTCTAGTGGCTAAGGTACTCGGCTGCTGACCCGCAGGTCGCGGGATTGAATCTCGACTGTGATGGCTGGATTTCTGATGAAGGCGGAAATGTTGTAGGCCCGTGTGCTCAGATTTGGGTGCACGTTAAAGAATCCCAGGTGGTCGAAATTTCCGGAGCCCTCCACTAAGGCGTCTCTCATAATCAAATCGTGGTTTTGGGTCGTCAAATCTCACAAATAAATCAATTCTGTATTAATGTCATTAGGTATAATGTTGCAGACCTGCCTAAATTTCTTGAGAAAGACTAAAACACTAGCATAATAAGAATATTACCTAGGTACTTAACGTCCAAAAACCACAATATGATTATGAGGGATGCCACTGTGGAGGGCTCTGAAAATTTTCACCATCTGATGTTCTTCAATTTGCATTGATGTCACACAGTATACGGGCCTCAACCATTTTTGCCTCCACCAAATTTGTATTTCACTAGTTTTGTCTGGGCCATTATTATTGGAGGATGGTTCATTCCTTGAAGCAACTCTCAATTGAAAGGCGAGCTGCTCGGAAAACAGTGGCTGATTAACAAAAGTGCTTGAAAGAGAGTACGAAAAACAAAATCAGTTAATAAAACAGATTTGCTGGTGCACATTGTGTCCAGCAGTACCAATGAGATACTTATGATGCTGATATTCTTGGAAGTGAAGATTATGCTCATGGCATGAAAGGAGAAAAAAAATGCATTATTGAGATAAAAAGTGCACATCACCATACTGCAATATGGGTGGTTTGGCGGTCCACATTTTGGTAAATTTCTGTTTCAATTTCTCAATTTTTAGGATGGAGTGTATATCAACATGTTCTTCTCTGTCACTGGTTGTTATATTGGTTAGACCCAAATCTTAATTTGTCGTGGTTTACCACGTTAAACATGTGTGCATCGTGTGATTTGTAGCAAGCTCCTGTTGTGGATAACCCAGATCGCGACTGTTGTATGAATTGCAAAGAAACCTTAACACTTTGTGTTGTACATATTTACTATGCTTATGCCTGTGTTCATCTGTACTTTTCAATAGTAATCCTAATGGTTGTATTGTATGCTGTTAACTTGGGAGTGCTTGTGCAATGTTCAAGTTTTTCATGCACTGCTGTATGCTGTCATTTTATGATATATGTGTTGATTTTTTTTAGTTCATCATGGGTGTTGTAATTATGAAAATAAAAGTATTTTTAATGTAATTTTTTCTTGATTGAATTTTTTTATTGGTACTATAATTAAACTGACACAATATATGAAATTTTCCACAACCTAATATATGTGAGCTACTGTCAGACCATCGTTTACAGATATGTATAGGTTTATGATGGTGGCAGTTGCCAGCTGTCCTTACGCTTGCACACTCACGTTCTTGCTGTAATGGGCTATTTTCAATGTTGTTCAGAAACAATGGCTAATACAACCAGAATGTTGTGTTTCTATATAATAGAATCCATTTATGGCCTGTTTTCTGATAAGAATATGTAAGGCGAAAATTTGACCTGCTTTATTTATTCATTGTACTACTAAATAAATATCAGTTTCAGAAAAATAGCAAACTTCAATAAAACCACTCAAAAAGCTAGTGTTGCTAAAGTAAGGCAGGGTTTTTCATTAAGCATTTGGCAATTAAAGTGACTGAGGACCTGTTAAATACATTTTTGATTGTATTAGAATACATTATTAAAGCTTTAAGCCTGGTCAATATGTTTAACAAGCCTATGCTTGCTTTTTCACTAGTACATCAAACATGCAATATTTTAAGATATGTACTGCATAAGAAAATCTTTTTTCAGAATCAATACATGCCTGACATGCACCACCATAAACATGTCAGTTGCTGAGGGGTTATCCTTATGTCGCTAATTTGTGGTTTGACTTTTACTTAATGTCCTAGCTCGTTAAGAGCACAGTATTTCTATTAGCCTAATACAGTTGCAAACCAGAAATCTGTGCAGTCTAGTTACTAGCTGATATCAATTATTACGAGTGATATACAGCAAACTGATAGGGCTAATTAATGAACCAAGTCACCAAACTTGTAGTTGAACATGAACTTATAAAGCCCAAGCTCATTAAAGCAATGTCCACATTTCTATTAGCCTCATAGGTGCCAAGTGGTTGGATAAGTTGGTGTGCATTTTCCCTGCTAGGGGCACTCAACGTGGCTAAAATTTTTATTTCAGGATGTACCAAATGAACGATATAAGAGTATTTTACTAGGTACGTCGCTTTTCATAAAAAGTTGAATAAAATATTTTTGTATCACTTATACTAATAATACAAGAGTGGTGATTGTTTTATTTCAAGTATTGAGATTATCCTGACGCTCAAAAAGCAGCAGACCATTCGCGTCGATTGTGTTTTTGTCGGTTAATTTGTTCAAATTGTCTGCGGTCTTGTAGTCGATCGGCATTGCGAAGCTTCGTTTCAATTCAGCTTTGATACATGAACGCGAGCTTGTGTGTCAGACTTTGCGGGCCGCTACGACAAAGCGAACATGTCAAGACGCTGTGAACCACATAAGCTGCTGTGCTTCACAAACGTCCAGCTCAGATTGACACCTTTCCCAGAAAAAAAAAACGACCCGTCAGCGGGGGGTCACGAAGTTGAGGTTCTGTGGAAAATAAACAAAGTCAACGTTAAACCTTCGACATGCGATGACATTTATTGTCATCAACGAGGAACGCGCTCTTTTTGTGGCAGTATGGAGGACCTGCTTCACGTGTTCTCCTAGTGCGCACTACCAGCCGCCCTCCATCGAAGGATAACCAGCTTGTTTGGCCACCCCGGTGCTCCATTCAACACCATTCATTTTCTGCAACCCCTGTCGGGATAAGTGGCTAAGCAGTACGTGCTTCTGCTTGTTGAGTGCTCCTACCAAATGTGGGTAGCACGGTGCTGTGCCGTCTTTGATAGGAAGCGACCCGAGCTTCACGAAGTGCTCGCAAAAGTACGGAAGGAGGTCTGGCTCATTTTCTACCGAGAGTGGCAGCGCCTAGGTGCAAGGAAGTTTTACGAGATGTGACACCGTCCTGCAGTGATTTTTAGTGAGTCAGGAGGCCAGATAACTATTAATCATGGCGTTCTCTAAGTTTTCACGACTAGGCCTAGTGAGCCGGTAGCCCCCCCCCCCCCCCTGAGTTCAGTTTGTGTGGTTGCTCGCCCGAGCTTTGCATGCACTAAGGTGATCCTGTCGTCTTGTTAGGCTTTACCCGCAAGGTCCGTATTGGCCCCTCCTCCGTGCCCAGCGACTCTACTTGACAAAGCGGAGCGTGGGTCCCTTCTTCGCGAAGGACTAAGCTGGCTTTCAGCCGTGCTAATTTCTCGGGTTCGTTTGGTTTGCGTGCAGAGACATTGGCCTCTGCACCAAATAGTAGTCCCGTAGACCCCACGGGACGAACTGTGTCTCACTGCACCCTAATAGTGAGGAGACAGGCCGTGACCGCAAAGCGCCTTGCGTCGAGCGATAGCCCATCCGTCCGGAGGGGACATCGTCACAGGCTTTCAGCCACACGACAGTGTGAGGGCACGTGCACTTTGGTTGTGGTGACTGAAGTTACCGCGCCCAAGAGCAGTCCCACTGCCAAGTGTTTGGGAATGTCCGCTTTGCGTGCGGTGCCGAGAGTAACCGTGCCGAAGGGTCGCCCCTGTGTCGAATCTCGCTGGGCCCTAGCGGCCAGAAGACGGGCCATGACCGCAGCGCACCCCACGCGCTGCGATAGCCCACCTTACCAGGGTACGTTTACTTTGTGCGTCGTGACCGAAGTTGCTTCGCCGAAGGGTAGTCTCTTTGTCGGGTGTCCCTGGCTTGTACACCGGCAGGCAGGTTGCGTCTGTTTGGCGCCTGGCGCTTAGTGGTGGCCCCCTTGCCAGGGTACGGCCGTCTGCTCGAAACAAAATGCCCCCCTCACACGACCCTGGGGGGGAGGAGGTCCAATACAGACGTAGGGATGATGATGGATTAGTGAGTTACGTGAGACTCTGGGACAAAGCGCTTTCGCGCCGCGTCTCCTTCTTATCTGACGACGGCACCATTGTAGCTGCCTGCGAGGTGTGTTGGTGGTGACAACCTTATTGAAAACTCCAGCAAAATCGAGGCCTGGGCCTAGGCCGCCCCCAAGGAGGACCGGAGACATGTGTCGTCGCTGCTTCATGGGATTGCTGGATTCCGAGTCGAACCTGAAGGTTGGAGCTAGCGCGGCCGTCCACCGCACCGCAGCTTCATCTGAGTGTGTGCGCCATAAAGTTTCTCTGTGTGAAGTGCGGATTATTGTTGTTGGACGTACTGCATTTTCTAGATTGTGATGCCAGCGTGGTGTTGTCAAAAGTGAAAGTGTCCTTGCTGCCAAGTTTTGCTTTCCGCGAAGGACAAGGTCGATGATGAAATAAATGCTTTTGCACAGTTCACGTGTGACTGACCGGATGCGCATGCATGAAACCCCAGTGCGTCTGGAAAGTTTTCTTACGATAGATGGAAACAACTTTATTATAGTGTTCTTACGAAGCCTGTGATCTCTGAAGGCCAAAGCTACTGCATATCCGGCTGTTTAGTTAAGTTTGAACTCGTACGGCCGTTCTGATTCGCTGCTACGTAAATGATGCCGTGCTGTCACAGGTAGTGCATGTTATTCAGCAAGGCACACAAGCTGTTATGCAGGTAGATGGGCTAACGCCGTCGGCACTTGCCCTTTGGCATCGTTTATCTAGTGCTAACCACCTAGAGCATTGCGGTGACACGTGAGTATTTTGAAGCGGCCTGCCGGTTACCTTGTCAGGTGATGGTACACTGAGCGACATTAAAAAAGTTTCCTGTAACTATGTTGCAGTGTGCCTTTCTGTCATCAAAACATTGATAAACCGTGGAAATCGCTATTGCTGACGCATGTGCCAGAGAAACCAATGCAGCCAGCTGCAATAGAATTTTTCGTGTCCTTTTGCGTCTCGCCATTAATTCTCAAAACACTTTATCATAACAAATATAGCCAAGTCTGAGAGAGTCATCAAACATCCAATATTAAAGGGCTTGTAGACAGGACCACCAGCAGCAAGTTGGGCTGACGGGAGGCCGATGAGAAGGCGCAAATGTTAGAACACAGTACATGCACGAACAAGAAAAAATGAAAATTTACATGACTGCAATGGAGCTTCAACCACCGACCTCACTCAAAGTTAATGTGTTGCACGAACCAACTACGCCACAACTGCAAATCGATTCAACGCCTATACTAATTATATGGCTGCCACATGAGAAGTAAAACAGCGGTCACACACTCTTTTTCTTTTTCTTTTAGAAAACATAAATGAATGGGTGAATGTGGCTGTACTCTTTAGATCGGGCGGAGGCTAACGCCATCTAGCCAATCTACTTAGTGAACCAACCACTAGATTTATCTTTTTTTCCTTTAAATAGTAAAATTGGGCAGGTACTTTGCAGTGAAGGGTTTAATTTTCATTCGTGCCTTGACTTTGGGCACCAATCAGATAACCTACTTCTAGTTATTTCTACCCGCTTAAAGTCTATTTTGCCCTCCCGGTCCCAAAACCCCAGTGCTTTGAAAAATTCTGCGCCATCATCCCGAACTATAGGGTGAAGCCCTTTACAGAACATTATCAAGTGTTCGGCAGTTTCCTCTTCCTCTATACACTACCCATACCGCACGGAGGAAGGAAAGTTAAGGAGAGGGCATGCCCAGCCGGCGCAGGGCCTAAAAAATGTGGTAGAAATGACATCATGGCGGCCATATTCACTAAGCACAATGGCGGCGTTGCAATGGTTACGTGTTGCGCAGAGGAGCTGGTCTAGCAGTGAGCGGCCGCGGCTGGCGGCGGAATGTGTGCCTCCCCAGGTCTCGTGCTGAGCCGTGGCGGACAATATCTGTGCTCTGCGCCGCGTTATTGGTTACGCAGTGTTCTCCTGGCTGTTACATTACTCTTAGCAGCGTTTACAAGTCCCTTTGTCCATCACGGGGTTCCGACAGTGCGTAGAACAAGTGCATATCCATGTGTCGTGCGGCGGATGACGTGGATGAAGCAGTTAGTGTTCAGCGAAATTGCGTTGGGCACCATGACGAAGCTGAATGACGACGAACGCCTTGCAGGTCAGTGATGGTTGAGCAGTGCTCCTGCTTGTGACAACGGACGACGCTGTTGAGCCCAGCAAGACGCCGTGAGGACCATGTGTACATAGGTAGTTTCGTGTTGTGTATGTACAGTAACAACTTGCATGTGCGTAATACAACACCTTTTCTGTTCCGCTTGGTACACTCTCCACCAGCATTGCATGTAATCTCAACGTAACAGCAACCACGTTGAACTGTCACTAGCACCGTGCTCAAAGTCACCACGGTCGCAGAATGCTGACGCCGGTGAGTTTCACGCGGAACTCGGACACAGTGGCAGGACGCTGCGTCGGCCGCGTGGCGGAATGCAACCGTAGAAGGCGCACGGCCGATCGTGTTGTCTGTACAGTTGCTGAATTAATGACGTGAAAGCACTCGCCGTTGTCAGTGCATCTAGCGCGCGATCTCTCGTAGTTGCTTCGTTGTCGGCGAGCTGTTACTCCCTGTTATTACTCGGACGAAGCGATTTCGCTGAAGGTGTCCCGCTGGCTCAGAGTTATGAGCCCTGTTTTATTAGTTTCGGATCGTCACGACACACGCGCTGCGCAGCCCACGTGCTTTCCGAGCCGGAGAGGGAGTCGCGCCTTCTGCCTCGCATTCAATAGTAAACAAGAGAGGAGAATTTGCCTAGTCAATATGGCCGACTTCCGGCTTCATCTCGGCTTCACAACGAGTGACGTCAAGGCCTCTCCTTACCTTTTTGTGTCTAGAGGTGTGCGCCGACTGGTCGGCGCGCCGCCGCCAAGAGTTTTTGCCGCGCCGCCGCCGCCTACGCGAACTGATCGGCACGCCGCCGCCGCCGACGACGACGTTTTTCATCGGCGCAATCGGCGCGCCATTTATGCACCAGTACCGAATTTTCAGTAATTTGTCTTTTCATCTTGATTTATAGCTTCGTATCACATTTATGTAGCCAGTAAAAAACAGACTTCTTAGTTATCTTCATCCAGCTTTAGAGACCGAGAGTACCACTATAAACAGCGGCACAAGTTCGGCGGCCGCTGCATGAAATGACATATTCCACAAATTGACAAAAAATAAATGTAACAGTTACAGTAATGCATAGACGTTGCCATCCTTGGCTTAAAATCAATTTTCTCTGGTTTTTTATGTCGTAATTAGCAATGATTTTGGTCATACAACGTTGAATGTACTGGTCCAGCGTGTTGATCCGTGCGAGTTCACCGTAGCACTATTCGAATATTCATATGGATGCAAAACGGCATCACAATGAGTCCAAGATGGCAGCCTATGATCGTGCCCGAAACAGGGCGTATACACAGAAGAAATGAAATGGTAGCAGTGCAGCACGAATGCAGCGCGTTAGGTGAAGAACTACACAAAGCCCCGAAGTTTTTTTATTCCATTCCATTCCCTGAAGGATGATATCGAAAGGGAGAAGTTTAATGGAGATTAGAAGCGTCGAGGCATAACACGTGCTCGAACCTACTCAGGGTATATCATCACCTGTCCGTGGTGTTAAAGTTGATAATTTTCGAGGATGGCCACTCATATGCAGCGTCTCAACATGCTGCAGAAAATATTTGATGCCTTTTAATTCAGGCATCAGATATCCGGGATGAAGATGCCAAGGCAGTAAGATAGCAAGAGAGAGAAAGGAAGGCTGGGGGATTAACCATATCTTGGCATCCGGTTTGATGCCCAGCACTGGGGGTGGAGAAATAGGGGCAAGAAGGGCGTGTTGAGAGACAGAAAGGAAAACGCATGTGCACTCAGGAGTACGATGGCAAACTTAACAGAGGAATTATTACATTCTGTACAGACAGGGCGAGAGATCTCTAGCGAATGAGCTGGGTGGCTCACTATAAAGTGTGCGTTTTGACTAAATAAGGGGATGGGTCCAGAATGCGCTGTTGAATCACGAGACACACACACCATTTCTGACGGTGCCGCTCACACTCGCTCAAGTCAACGTCTTTGATTGGGGCGTGGACACCACACTGTACCTGTAACACCAAGAAACCACTGTGGTCGTCACGTCGAACGTCTTATGCTGTCGGAATGCCACCTAACTTCCCAGCTAAGATGGACGAAACACGGCGGACAGCAGGCTGGCAGCACTTCGGTGACTTGTTTGACGAACAAAGAACGCCGCTCTCCCCCGTCGGCCCAGGCGCCGCGTGTAACAACGCTATATAAGTGGTGAACAGAGGCGTAATAAGCTTGTCTGAGGCCACCAGTTTTAAAAAGAACGAAATAAAATTTAAAAAAACTTGCCAGCAAAAAGTTTACAAAAGACGGCTGGATTCGTCAATAATGCGGAAACAGACACTTGAGCGACATGTCATATAGCACGTAGACCAGCAAATGTTTTCATCACGTAACTTGAACGGACCTACTGGCACTGTGAAAGATGAATAATAATTGTTGTGGACAGTGGTGATGTACTTCTGTTGCGAAGGTAATGCTCAGAATTAACCAAATAAATCTTAACTTTATATTCAGGTCTTGATAAAGAAGTTAGTCAAGTTAGAAAGCTCCTCAGGTGGCTAAGTAATAAATTACTTCACCATACTTTATGTTGAAGTATTTTGCAAATAAATAATGCAACCTCTGTTTAATTGATATTCAATGACGGGACTGCAATCAACGGTGTGTCGTCATTATAAAACTGGAACGTTATCTGCGGACACGAGCGGGCGAATGCAGCGGAGAACGAATATGTCACGTAATAAAAGCGCTGTGATGTCGCATATATTTGCCTGTATAACTCCGTGCCCTTTTGCCTGCTGATGACGTATTCGAAGGAGCTAGCCAATCTCGTGTAGAAGTCGGGCAGAGTAGCCGGGGCTGATAACAGGAACGTTTATATACACTATTTACACACAAAATGTAGCTATATGTCGATGGTAGCATCATGGAAGTGTGGTGGGAGCTTCTCAGGGATGGTTCAGAGCGTCTCGGTGCTCACGCTCTACGCCCTGGTCTTCCTAAAATTATCTGCAGGAGAAACCAGTGGTCAGTTTGCAATAATCTGCTAGCCAGCTTTTCTGTAAGGTTAGTTTTTCAACCAAGAACTCACGTTCACAGGCTGCTTTTCTCGCTCATTTAGCTTTTGCCATTCCTTTTTTTGAGATCTTGTTGTGCTCGCGTGCCTTCGCTGGAATTTGGAGAGGTGACAATTTGTTGTACTCGCGTGCTCAAAATGAGAAATAAAAGCAGTCTGTGAACGAGAGTTTTTGGTTGAAAAACAAACCTTACAGGAAAGCCACCTTGCAGATCACTGTAAACTGACAGACTGCGTGTCAATTCAGTTCAGGGCAGTCCGAACAAATTGACTTCATCTCCGTCCGCTAAATGGGGGGGGGGGGTTATAAGAAGGTGCCTAATTTTTGCAGCCCAGCAGGGAGCGCAGGGAGCTGCGAATAAGGATTCAAAAACCGAGAGAGGGAGAAAGAGAGAGAAAGTCAAACACTGCCTTCTTTTCATCCAAGGATAGAGATAAGGTGCACATTCAGTTTGTCACACGCCGAGAGAGAAATATAACGTACGTCAGGGTGCAATAATACGAACAACACATCACAGTGCAATAACATTGTATCGCATGTGATGAATAGGGTGTGCAGCGCTAGGCAGGCTAGGGCTTGTGAGAATGGAAGATTTACAAGCAACACAGAGTGTGGTAAACATACCTGACGAGGGATCCCAAGCTTTCCGCTAATTGTTCAGCGCGTCTCTTGTCACGTGGAACAAATCAAGCAGCCTCGATTTCAAACAGCTCTTCCTAGGCCGTCAGTCAATCAGGCGTGTCCAAAGAGTTTTTGACGAGGGGAGCCAACAGCGCTAAAGAATTAGAAGTATGACTTTCGTGTTGTGGCCACCT
Source organism: Rhipicephalus annulatus (assembly GCA_013436015.1). Lineage (NCBI taxonomy): Eukaryota > Metazoa > Arthropoda > Arachnida > Ixodida > Ixodidae > Rhipicephalus > Rhipicephalus annulatus. The sequence goes on along the minus strand of WOVY01007661.1, from coordinate 8,484 downwards.
TTGGCGCACCTCGAGAGCGTTGACCCAGAACAAACCAGGGTAGGCTTAGCTGCAATCGTCCCCTGCGTCCAAGCGGCGCCCAGCCAGGCAGGCCGATCTTAACATCTTCTACAGACACACGCACATAAGCACGCACAGCTTCACTCCGAGAGGGAATTGGTAGTGGTCGCAATGACGTACGTAACGTGCATCTACTATAAAAAGGCGTGCAGTGTACGCGATAGCTTTTTTTTCAAAAGTCTTGCAATTCTAGTATATTTTCATTATATAGCCGAGGTATGAGGCGGTTGTTACTCGCATATATTTGAGTTAAAGTACTACAAATATTTATTCGCCACGCATGACTTCTGGAAATGATACTCTATAAAAAAAGGAAATCGCTCCAATATTTCTTCAACTAAGTTCGCACGTGAAAGTACTTGTTCTCTATCAGCGCTTTTCCATGGTTCATGAGTGTTCAGCCCCGCTGCTGCTTCTATAGAATGGTGTGCGATAAGCCATATCAACGCAGTGACAGGATTTCCTACAGACTACCAAGCATTCAATCACCAGGAATTTTCCCTCCGGCATATTCTTATTGAATGAAGCGACATATTTTTGCTGAAAACCCGGTTTATGCACTGGGGCCCGGTGCACAGATGTTCCAAATTGCAACTCTTGATCATCGCTAGCGCGAAGACGGCAAGTGAAAGCCTCTATGCTGTTGTCTGTACGGCAGGTGTAACGAAATCCTCCAGTCTTGAGGGTGTTGGGCTAAACGATGCACTTTGCCCATTGCTATTTTTCATCATGGCGTTTGTCTATTACCTGAGTGGTGCTATGTGGAGCACGCGGCAGTAGTGCCGATGGGCTATTAGGTGCTGGTACAAAAAGAAAACTAATTTGGATCGCTTCTTCAATGAGTCCTTCAATTAAACCTATTCTAGGGGGCTGCATAGAAGACTATACGCCTGACACACTTGGAAAAGTAAAGCACATTATAAGCGACCACTTCTGCTAATTGAAGGACTTGTAGACCATCACCATCTAGACTTCGGTGTTCTGCAGAAAACCCGGTCTATGCACTGGGGCCCGGTGCACAGATGTTCCAAATTGCAACTCTTGATCATCGCGAGTGCGAAGACCGCAAGTGAAAGCCTCTATGCTGTTGTCTGTATGGTCGGTGGTAACGAAACCATATATAAAAATATTTTGCTTTGGACTCACTCGGACTGGGACTAACGAAACTTCTCTCTATTTATACTCACTCAGACTCATATTCACCGATGTTTTTGTCAGCCGGATCCACTAATGCTTTCCTCAAATATACCCACTCATACCCAGACTTATCAAAACGTTCCTCCAGCGGACTCACTCGGACTAATAGACTCGCGAAATGTTTCTAAATCAGACGCACTTGGACTGAAAATGAGCGATATTCGACTTGGTCCGCCTCATACAGTAAACGTCGAAGAAGCACCATTGAAAAACACATGTGAAAGAATTGCAATTGCCAAGCAACCTATACACACACACACACACACACACACACACACACATATATATATATATATATATATATATATATATATACATATATATATATATATATATATATATATATATATATATATATATATATATATATATATATATATATATATATATATATATATATATATATATATCTGTTGGGAAACTGTTGGGAAATAAATATATTTATCCTTGTTGACAACGCTCCCGTTGTGCCATATCCCATACCTTCACGAAGACTAACTGGCCCATTGAATTATTACTCCCACTATATATATATATATATATATATATATATAATAAGTACCCTATGAATTGGCTGCTGTAAATACCTGTGCTATTTTGAAATTTGGTGATACTATGCTGGTATATACATTCGCCCACGCTTGTAATTTGGTCAATGTGCAGAATGCTGTAATATAAAATTTTTGTCAGCAGAAAATCTGAGAACCATGACTTGACAAGGTCGCGTTCTTTAAAAAGTCTTTTACCTGTCCCGAGTTTCGTATCAAGTAAGGTGCATTCATGGTTCATTATTCATCAAGTTTTCCTGCAAAACACTGCAAGAAAAACTTGTCTTCATTGGATGCACCGGTGTTAGTGCACATGTGCGTGTTATCCTACATAAGCTGAGTCTTTCGACAATAACTCATTAGTTGCAATACAGCGCCTGTGTTTGCGTCTTTTATGTGGGCATGATTGTGTTGTATTGTATGCTGCTTCCTCAAAAGGAAAATAATGACTAGGTCGTTAGCTACCTGCTGCAACAAATTAAAAAAACAAGATGCAACATTTTTTTTCTTTCAGTGCTCCTCTTTCTGCCCTCCACCCCCGCACACACACGCACACCAGAGCTTTAAGCGTCCAAGAAGGAAGAGGGGCTGTTTACGGTTGCGCACCAGTCATTGCTTCTCTAAATGTTTCGGTGTGAGGGGGTTTATCGGAGCAGCGAGGATATAATGTACGACAGGAATCAAAGGTGAACATTCGACATAAGCCTGTCTGTTTTGGATAGAAACGGAAGGAATGAGAACTCCAAGCAAAATATATTTAAGGAAAAAAACCCGATGTTTCGAAGCTGGTCCGGCTTTTTTTTTTCAGGAGTGAGAGATTGGCTTCAAAACGTCGCTTTTTTTAATATGTTTTAGTTTGGACTTTTCTCATTACTTCAATGTACGAATAGGAGTGGGAATGGTGGTAAAGAAAATGATTGCCCCAGTGGCTTTCACAATACTTTATTAGGCAAAATATTTTCTGTTTTCATCTTGCTGTGTAATCTCCTATAGCCTTCTCATGACTCTCGGCTAAGCTTTGTTTTGTGCTCGGTAGCTCAGGGTGAGGTGAGTTTCCATGAACTTTACCTGCCTTCCAAACCAGTTACTGCATGCAAGCTTCCCCTGAATGGATGAATCTGTGGTTGAAGAAAAGGAAAAAGACGCTATCTTTCCTTGCGAGAGCAGGGCTCATAGGCTTCAAGGGAGGGGGGGGGGGAGTGGAGAAATGTGTTTAGAATTTGGAAAGAGGAGAACGTTTGGAAGAACGTGACGGCCATGGCTGCTAGAGCAGAAAGAGAATAGGGGTCGTTGGCAGGGCAGTCCGAGTCGTACGACTTGGAAATGTGGAGCTGCAACCACGTACGCACATACCTATGGCAATTCCCACAAGAGAAAAATGTCACCTTTCTTGGGCAAGAATACAGAAAACTAGCTAAACGAGAAAACTAAAATAAATAAATAACCGATAATCCAACCACCGATTGTCACCACAGCTGCAGAAGGCAGAAAAAACGTAATCCATGACCTCGGCACCAGCGGCTACACAGAGGCATTTATTCGCAGAACACTGTGTCTAAGAAAAGACACGGGAAACACGACACCAATGGCACTGCAACGACGCCGCATGTCGACCCAAATTGAGCGCAGGGAACAGCGAATAATGGCAGAACACTGCGACACTACTCGCAACATGTTTGCCCCATACCAACCCCGAAGGCACGGTGTAGAGCTCGTTGCGATTTGTAGTCTTTCTGCATTCGTTGAAAAGCACAAAGAGCGCGAAAGATTGGGTACGAGAAACTTGAGCCTGGAAAACTACCTTGCCATCAAGCCTTTTGCAGTGTGGACTGGAAAAACGCAATGATGGGTGATAGACGACAGGAAGTTCTTACGCGCTTCAAAGATAACTAAGAATGGAAAAGTGTTTAAATGAAAAAAAATAAAAAAACAAGGGCATTGCTATGTTGTGTCGGCACAACAGAACTGCAGGCCTGTTGGATAAAGATGGCAGCAATATCTCATAAAGAGACTCGAGAATTAAAAGCCTCTCTAATTGCCGAGAGGTAAAAGAATTCTTCGACCACGTTTCAGCTTGAATAAGTTTATTTCCGCGAGTGGTGAAGGATCACGTACGGCATGAACGGTGCGCTTCTGCCTCCTTCCTTCTTGAAATATGGCCGCGAGAATTTTCATGGTACCCTAAATTACGCAGCCGTTGTTTAATTGGTAGCAAATGACATGGCAAAAGCCCATGGTCTGTGTCATCGTACATTTTAACAAAACTTAAAATCCAGCCAGATGGCTCATTGCTATCCAGAAATATTTAGCGCAAACTAATGCTTCCTCACAACGTTCACAAGCACCCATCCTGTCTCTCTCGTTCTTCTTAACGTGTTGTTTAGCGCTCACAACTATCCCAATTGCCACATTTATTCAAGAAAAAACTGAAGTGCCATCTGAGGGCACAAGCAGTTCAACGCAATAGAGAGAAAGAAGGGGTGCTCGATTGCTCACGAATCATGCTGCTTTGTCGTCCTTGAAGCCGCATTAATAATGAATCTGGAGCTTAGCACTTCTTCTCCGTTGATTAGGTATATAATGATAGATCAAGCTCAGTGTAGATTCCGATATCACGTAATAAAGGTGTCCTGGAGTGGCACATGTGTCACAACAAGCTGCAGAAACCGATTCCATCCCTTCGTACCGTCATGCTCGTTTATTACCAACGTTTGTAGATTGGATTACAGAAACAACATTAAAAGAACGAAAAATATTTAATTCCTCCGTTCGTTAGTAACGCACTTCGTTATGTATTCTGTTCTCTGGGAGCAGATCACGTGATGAATTAACATAAAGTGCTGTTTCTATTTCACCACAGTCAGCGAACGGCGCACTCTACAAACACATCACCTACATTAAACTTCGTGCCAGAACAATGCATACAATCCTCAATTACATCGCCAAAAAAAATACGGGTTTCACGGAAAGAATTTTCTAATGCTTCGTTATATATTCAAACGTCAAATTTAAAAATAGCACCACCATGAACTGTATTAACTCCATGGCCGAAATTCACTGCAAAAGCGCTTGAATAACTGCACCTTCCTGGTATGCAATAGACATTGCATGAGGTTTTAGATGCGTGGGGACATCATTAGTTCAGGTTACATTGTTTTAGCGTAGAATTAGCTGTTTAGTCACGTTTACTATGCTTTTTATTGTTATTATTTCACCTCATCGGTCATTTAGTGACGGTCATTTCATTTCCACATCCTTAAATGAGAGTTATGAATAGTTGATATCCAAGTATTTTTTAAATATATATGACTGGTGTTTATCAAAGGACCTAGAATGAGTTCCGGGGAGGGAGAGATATGAACAGTTTTATGAAATTGAAAAATAAAGTTTTCGGCTTTACAAGCCGGAACGTCAATACGACAACAAGGCACGCCATAGTAGGAGGTTTTAAATTTTCGGAACCATGGGTCGGCAAAATAAATGGAGCCTACATAGACTCGCTCAGTAAATGTGTTTTTATCTTAGGACTCGATATAGGGCCCAGACAATAGCCGGTATTTGGTCACATATAAGTGACCAAAATATTTTTCTCTGCAAAACATTTTCGCAATGGACTGCTTTCAATGGAGTAAATCACCCTGACATTTTTTAATACACCTGAGGTAGCCGCCAAAACACCTTGGACGTTTGGCGTGGAATGACCAGTCAAACTTTACGTCGATACTTATCACTTTTTGTCTCCACTGTCTCTTTCTAAGTTCGCGTTCATCCTTTCTTAACATTCAATTTCACAGTAATTTAAAAAAATACGCATTCCAATGGTTCGATAGAAGAAAATAGCTTGTGGTATACGCATCTTAAATAAAACTTGGCCGTGCACTTACGCCCCATCTCACTGTTTAGTATCAATCATTTCACCGTTCTCATCTTACTTACCTTATTGCCACGTGGTTGCGACATTTTATTTCGTGAACATGTGCCTAGAAAAGTACAAAGTGCTAGAAATTCACGTTTTACGCAGATAGCGGTGACCAGAGCATTAGTCGTCGATAATATGGTTTGCGCGAAGGTACGTCGCCATATACACCAGTGGCATCGAACATCATCCATATTGTAGGTTTCTCAAGCTTATCAGAAGATTCTAAAATAATCTAGAATTTTCGCAGACTGCGAAGCGTGCTTTGCGCAAGGCAATTGATTAATAAGTGGTGTTTAACGTTTCAAAACCACCATATGATTATGAGAGATGCCGAAGTGGAGGACTCCAGAAATTATGACAACCTGGGGTTCTTTAACATGCACCCAAATCTGAACACATGGGCCTACAGCATTTTCGCCTCTATCTAAAATGCAGCCGCCACAGGCGTGATTCGATCGCGCGACCTGCGGGTCAGCAGCACCTTAGCTACTGAACCACAATGGCATTGTCTTTGCGTAAGACAGTGACATAAAAATACAAGCGAAGTGGCAGTATAATATGTTGCGATAAAATTTCAGCAGATGTGACAGGCTCCACTGTGGATGCTATTTTCATACAGAACCGTCAGCGGATAGCCACGCGTTGCTAGGTAGATCGACGTCTTTGGGTATTTCGAGTATGCTAAGTTTCTACCTAAAACATACGGCGTGACGACAGCACTCACGTTGACTGTAAAATTTAGCGAAACGAAGTGCACGCTTCGGTTGGATGATAGGCATATTATTAAGAAGCTTTTTTGTATTCCTCAAAGGTCTAGAACATCAATGGTCGAGCGAACCTTCACTATCACGTGCTGGATGAAAGGAATATATCTATTTAATGTTTACAGCCAGCCTATAGACCGCAACTGACGGTGTGGGCCGGCATCACTCCAGTAGGTCTATATATTTAGGGTTGTATTCGTTACAGTAAAAAATAACTAAATACGTTACTCGTTACTCTAATAAAAAAGGGAACGTTTCACGGCTCCATGTTCTATATATATACATAAAAGGTAAGGAATTACCATTACCGTAACCGAAAAAAACATAACGAATGTTACCTCTGCCGTAGCTCCGGAATCATCAGTTCTAATCAATGTGTCTTTGCTGCAGAAACTCACACTGAGAATTTTTAAATTTGAAATTTATGTTTCACACATACTAACCCAATCAAGGATTATACTCAATGTTCAATTAACGAGAATTATTCGTACAAATGTGCTGACCCTTAGCAATGTTGTATACAGGTTTAATGTATACAGGTATACAGGCTTAATGACGCCTGCCCATGTGATGGCTTCTGACTCTGCAGTGACCCAGGATGAAACCATTTTTTTGTTTTCATTGGAGCATTATACACAAAGTGAGGTTCGATAATCTACGGTATTCACAAAGAAGCTATCATTCAACTCTCAAGAAATTTACAATAATCGGCCTTTTCTTGATCCTTCATCACCTTCAATAAAGCATGTGGAAATCGGTACTGTTGGTCCTATCACCGAAATGGCCCACCGCGCCCAGTAGGCAATCATGGAGGCCTATGGATGCCTACATTGGTGCCTTTTTATTGGGAGGGGGGGATATTGGGAGATGTCGTGGGGAGGAGGGGGGACACTTGCAAGTTGTGACACCAGATGTGGCTTGCAGACGCGTAAGTCTAGAAAAATCACGAAGGGGCACACACATCTTGCAATGGCAGCCATTTGTTTAATATTTTGCAGGCTTATTTTTGTTTATATAACAATTAAAATCACGCCGAAAAATCAATTGACAAACGTACGTAGGTTCCCAGCACTCGTAATTGCATTCTTCTGTTGAGTCTTTTCCGGAATCAGTCGAGAGTGGCAGTTGCGATTTATTTGTCTCATACACATGATGGGTATTGAGCACGTGTACACGCTACAAAAAAGCATTAAAAAAGTTGAATGTTTTATACATACTTATCAAGCATTCTTATTTGTGACGTTTTCAAGAGCAATTCTGATGGGGCCCACTTGCAAGGGGTGTCCTCCCTCCCCTGACCGAGCACAAAGGGGTCGGGGGAGTCAACGTTCTCTGCAGGCGTAGTCCAACGTGCTTGCAGGTCATGAACAGTATGAACTGTGCATCTGAGAAAATATTGCATTTGCTCTCATGTTCACATATGGCCATCGACAGGTTATTGTCTTGGGGGTAAGAAACCCTTCTTTCAACTTGCATCATGGCTGAGGGAGGGGGTCGTGTTGCTGTCGCTAGAGTGGGTAGCAAGTGCTGGTGCAGCTTGAAGGGGTCAAGTGCCCCTTTTGCACCACGCTTATGTCTACACTTCATTCATTGAAACAACGGTGAGGTCTAGTTGACTAAATGCGCAGATTGTTTTCTTCCGCATCTTATACCGCTACATAAAACATTCTCATATTGTGAAAAGTAGGTATTTCGATTCGTTGAAGGAAAGTAACATTCAGGCATGCAGAGATACTCAAAAGAGCGGTTTCCTGCAATCGAATAAGAAAACTCGTAGCAGAGGTGCTCTTTTTTCGTGCAGCGTACAATGTAAAAGTGAGATCCAATTCGGAAAAAGCGAACTGAGTGACGTGCGTCGGTGCTTGTTCAATGTTCAATGAAAGAAGGTTTCATGAAGTATGACGTAGCCAACAACAGAAACAAACTGCCGCATCTTAAATTTTAAAAAAAAACAAGCAAAGTGCTGCACATTCGTGGTAGAACATGGACATAGATT
>WOVY01007660.1:0-36731 GCA_013436015.1 Rhipicephalus annulatus | reverse complement strand
ACTGCAGCAGCACAACTAGCTGCGGGTGCACAAAAAGTAGCCGGAAACAATACCTTTACCTCTTTGAGCCTTTCGGAAGTGTTCAGCTTCTCAGTGCTCACCTTACAACATTTTTTTCAAATACGTGTTTGTGTGCCCACTACTCTTGCTCCTTGTACAGTGAGGAGGAGCACATGGCAAGAAGAGACAAGAAGAAGCACAGCGAACAAGCGAAATAAGCGAGGACCTCTTTCGTATCGTCCAATGTGTGTAACATTACTATTGGGACAACATATAGAAAAATTATCACGGCTATGCATTCATTGCAGAGTCATACACAGCTGCAACACCACGACTAAATTTCAACCCTGTGTTGGTTTAGGATCCCTTTATATTGGCAAGCTATTGATATATGCATTTGTTTGGCACACATTGAGTTGCAGCGAAATGTGATATGGTAATCTCATTTAGAATGCACATCATGTGGCTTCATTGTATATGTGGCCACAAGTAACTCTAGTTGCAAAGCAATATGGCAGAGCCTAAACAGACGTCACCGACCACTTCAATCTGAACTTGCCTTTGCTACTTGCCCATTATCATCCCAGCAAAAAATGAATAATTCAATCTGCTACAGGTATGTGCTAGCTTATGCTGAGGACCAAGTAAGAAGGGTGTTTTGTTATTATTGAGATCAGTTATTTGTTCAAGAACACTTGCTGTCAAACAAGAATATGCTGCTGTCGGAGCATCAAGACTCAAATACAAAGCAAAAAAATTGCCCGCAGCTTCCCTCGGGGGAACACTGAGGAGGATGCGGAAGCATGTAATTGGTTAACGGGTGTTAAATTGCGACTTACTTGGGTCGATGGCTAAATTGGTTAACGTGGTTGTGAAATGGGGTGTTAAATGAGTGAACACGTACGGCACGTATGCGAAAGGGCGGTGTTATATTTATTGCGACGAACTTGAGGACGATTGCTTTGTGGTCGGTAAAGTAAAGAGTGAGTGGATCGGGTTGCATCGGTCGTAGGTCGAAAATTTGCAAAGACGTGGTCGATGCAGGTTCCGCGAATGGTGGTCGGCTGGTGGTTTTTGCAGTGGTCGTGCGTTGCGCGTTTCAGCGAGTTTCGCGACGCCATGTATTCGACTATCCAATCGTCCTTGATGACGTCGACGTTGAAGTCGCCAACTAGCATGAACGGTCGATGTTGCGGTTGTTGTTTTCTGTAATCTTGCACGGCCTCGTCGACGTACTTTTCTACGGCGGCACGAGAGAGGTTTGGCGCGAGGTACATCGTCATGACGTCGACGCCACAGACGGTAGCAACGCATTCTCGCCGTTGGCGCGTTGTTGAACGCCGGGGCGACGGCGCGGACGGCGCATGCGCGCGCGTCAGCTGTCGAATGTTCTAGAAGTGGTGCGGACGGCGCGGACGGCGCACTACAAAGCGCGAGTATAAGATGCTTCCGCATCTAAAAGAAGTGTCTCTTTATAAATTACAGGCCACAAGGTGCAAGATAAATATTTGATATACTTGGGATGTAAGGCATGCACAAGAGGTGCTGCCATATTATACTTTTCCTTGTGTTGAAACCTGCTTGCTTTACTCACCCAACACATATGTAAGATGCCGTGTAAACACCAAGGAGCTGATACAGCAAGGTTGAACACATGTTCAGGGATTCCACCATTCCTAAGCAGCCCTACAGCCTCCACAGTCCTGCAATCATTTGTAAGATAAATATAGTTCTACCCAAAGTCCTTGGTTTACAGACACACATGCAAGACGCATAACCACTCTATAGGAAGTTTGCATGATAATGCGCTGGGTAGCAAAACGGATGCCAATATCAAGTATCCCGGCCTGCCGCTTCTTTCTTTCCCTTCTTAATTAATCAATCCATGGTTAATAAATGTTCCCCCAATGTGAAGTGTACTGGCACTCCGGTGAAGAATTGCAATGTATTTCAAACACAGTCCATTTCATGGCAAGTAAGCATCCAATAGCGTTTTGTGAGCTGTTCAAGAAAAGAGCATGAAGTTTAGCTAAAATCCATGTTTTTTATAAACACCATTCAATATGATATAAAAGTTGTGAGCATTATGTGAAGGAACACGGATTAATGTTTAATCAATGATTTCTTATAATGTACAGATATGAATGCAACTAACTGAATATGAAACGATAAATTTAGATGCGGAAGCATCTTATACTCGCGCCTTGTAGTGCGCCGTCCGCGCCGTCCGCACCGCTTCTCGAACATTCGACAGCTGACACGCGCGCATGCGCCGTCGCGCCGTCGCCCACCATCTGTGCCGCGCGCGCTTCTCCTTCGAGAACATTCGACAGCTGACAGCGCATGCGCCATCGCGCCGTCGCCATCTGTGCCGCGCGCGCGCTTCTCCTTCGAGAACATTCGACAGCTGACAGCGCATGCGCCATCGCGCTGTATATATACTCAAGGTTGGCGCTCGCTCGCTCAGTTGCCGCTCGTCGGTTGGTTTGTACGGCGCGTCGACGTCCAAGGTCGCGGTGAAATGAATTCCAACGAATCCACAAACACAATGATCGACGTCCCTTCGACCAGCGCCGCCCTTTCGCATACGTGTGTACGTGTTCACTCATTTAACACCCCCTCCTACAACCACGTTAACCAATTTAGCCATCAACCCAAGTAAGTCGCAATTTAACACCCCATTTCACAACCACGTTAACCAATTTAGCCATCGACCCAAGCAAGTCGCACTTTAACACCCCGTTAACCAATTATATGCTCCGCATTCTCCTCAGTGTTCCCCCGAGGGAAGCTGCGGGCAATTTTTTTTGCTTGAGAATTTAGAGTTATGAACACTATCGCACTTGCCAGCTGCATCTTGTCCAAAACAGCAGCAAGATAGGCTAGTTTCTGTAGGTGAGCAGTAATGAGCAGTGCAAAGTAACAACAAGAAACACCAGTAACAACAGTATGGAGCAAGCACAGACTGCCAACTGCATAATTTATTGCACAAAGTTCGCCTGAATATCAGTCAGACAACTCGTGCAAATGAAGGTCCCGTTGGGATTGAACAAGTTACGAAATCAACAATGCCTGCTTTCACTAACATTCACATAAAGTATGCAGCGATAGGCCCCTACTGAGGTACGTCACAGCATGATGTCACTGGCACATGTAAAAGGTGTGGCTGGAAAAACACTCCCGCTGGTGGCTCAGCCCGGTACAGTCGTGCGGTGTTTGGGGCAAGTTTTAATTTTTCAAAGCTTACACTTCACGTTACAATGTCGACATTAGCTGTAGTATGTGTCAGCAAACATCTAGCTGTGTGGTAAAATATTTGCCACGCTGTCCTGTTTATCTTGAAGAAGTGAACACACGTGGTGGCCTGTGCGAGGAACAGTGGGCATAGTCTTCAAAAATGTGCACTATTGATTGCGGCATGTAGTGTGCATTGAAAGGTATTGAGAATATTGGTTCAACTGAGAATATTGTGTGTGGTGTGTGCAGTGTCAATAACAATGTGTCTTGTTTTGCGAAGACGTTAGCACTCATGGCAGGGACCGTTCGATGAAAAAACTTGATTCGACATTTTAGTCAAGGTAAATATGCACTTGACGCGACCGTCTGCGAGTGGGTACATCTCGGTGTTTGCGCTGTGTGCAGAAAAAGATTGCATGGTCACCGGGCTGGAAGATACCATTTGCTGAAGCTGCATGTATGAATCGCCCCGACGAGTACGCAAGCCCAATAAAGGTATAACTCGTTTTATCGAAGGCCTCATATGTCTTTATGTAATAAGCAGAGATTCTTGTTTCACATATACTCAGTACCTTTACCGCTCGATATTCATGAAGTGACAATGCAAATAACAAGTTTGTGTGTTAGGTCCTAAGGGAGCAATGTAAATATGCAAATAAGTTGTAGGTGTCAGATGCAGCGATGTAACTGTGCAAAAGATTACGTATATATTAGGCTACAGGTTTAGAATCGCATACATCTCAGTGGTCTATCAGGAACGTCACAAACAACTTCCTTGCCAACCAGCCCTTGCACAGAGGGAGGGAATGGCTGGCACGGCGCTCGAAGTGACGTCACACTATTTGCAAACATAGAGAGGTTTCTTACTTAGGCAACATTTTGCACAATATAATTTTTAGATGCAAGACTGTATACGTCCACATTGATCATACTGTTGTCTTTTGTTGTTACTTTGTGCTGTGGAATTACTAGGCATTTATTCATCATGATCTTTGAAAGCTAATTTCAGTGTTATCTCTCATATTGCTGACAAGTGTGTTGTTGCATAAATTGGGCAAAAAAAGCAACACAGAAAGGCTGTCACAATAAATACGCCAACATGGGTATTCTCCTGCAAACAAAAGTCGGCACTGGTCCTGTCATTACCCGTCTTCCTTCTCTCTTTGCCTTTTTTGTGCTGAAACAGCCAAACACCTGATGAGTTAGATGAGAAATATTAACGCATGAAAACTATAAGTGCTTGCATCAGCAACTACACAACAGCGTGATAACCGCACCCTGCCACACAGCAGCGAAACATATTTTGAACATGCTGGCAGTGTATTATTTTATAAAAAGCAACTCTGGCAGATTACAAAATCTCACATTGTGCATGCAAGTTTTCTTCAAAGTCAGGCGTACAATGTAGGTGCTGGCCGGTACATTATTAGTTACAAGCAAAAGCGTCTTGCAGGTACATATGCAGATTGCACGAACACCTCTCTCTCTACACTAGGCACACACATTATATCTTTTAACAAGCACACGCCACTGTTTAGGGGCATAATAACGCACTACCGTGAACGTATGCTAATCAACCCACTTAGGCGGTTGGCTAGGTGAATCGAGCCAAGTTACAGATTGTATGGCCCGCGAACGTAAACAAAATGCTTCTTTCCATCAAATGGCACTGCAGGCTTTGTTTAATCAACAACGTAGCAAGCGCCGTGTGCGTCTTCCTCACTACATTGCACATATGAAAAAATCGATCACCATACACATGCATGTTGCCGCAGTTGTCTCGAATTAGCTCCAGTAAGGCCGCGCCGATGCGCCATGGCTCTGCTAGCGTTAGCGTTGTCAGAGCGAATCGGCAACCGCACTCGCAAAGGCGCGTAAGGTTGCCGTATCACGACGCCTCGTTCGAGTGCAGCAACACACACTTGCACTGAGTGGCATACTTGGTCTACATAAAAAAGTGTCCCCTTACCTTTAGTTTCTTTCACACTGTCCTGAGGGAAGCGACCACAGGCGTCAGCCGTCACCTCGGAGTCCTTCGAGCGCCCGCCCAACCCGCCGATTCCTTGGACGACTCGCACTTGATCAGCACTCGGACAACCGCGGGAATAGGGCGCAATCTTAGCACGTCACACGAACGAGGAACGGCGCTTCCTTGCGTAAATTTAACATTTCGTGCTCTCGTGTGTAGCAGCGCGAACACATGAGAGACGCACCGAAACGGCATGCCCACGGAAACAAAGACAAACAACATGTGGCTTTAGCTGTGAATGGATTTGACTTGGATATCTGTGTGAGGAAAATAAAAGAAAAACATCTGTCGCTGCTATGAACTGAAAAAGAAAATGCATGTTATCTGGCAAATTTACTTTAAAGTGATAACGGTTATTCAAAAAAACCAATTACAGCATATGAATATTTTCGCGGGTCTTTGTTTTGTTTTGTTCTAGCAGACGACAGCCTCCTACTGCTTCTACGACAGACGCAGTGCGGTTTTACGTTCGGTGCATGTCGCCGACGCAAAGCTCTATAGTAGTCATATCAGAGTTATAAATTCTCAATGAATCATAGGATGACTACAAAGCAGTAACATTTTGACATAGTGCAGTACGCAATCTTTCAAGGTATGACATTTCCTTGCTCTGAAGCAAATCGAAGCAAGCCGGCCGGCGCAATCAGCTGATGTCGCTGCTACGCGAGGCATGGTCGTGCGCAATGGCGTCGCGCCCCGCGCTCGATTTGTCATCAAGTGATAGAGCTACTAAGTGGAAAACAGCTAGATGCACGGATTAATGGCGTATCACTCTAATTTCCTGTGGTGGCCGACTCAATCGCAAGAGAGCCCCGGGAAACAACTTCGACAGCTCAAGCTTGTGTGTGGGTGTAAAAATACTTGTTTTCATCCGCGACGGGGCGGCAATCTATAGTAGAAAGACATGCGAAAAGCATGTAACGTATATACAATCACAAAACATATGCACACAATAATAGATACAATGGCATATCGTACATAAATATGCCAACACATAGCGTGTGAAAAGCAATTTATATACAGAACTTAAACTCAAGTGCATTGTTCTGCGCGAATAGCTTAGCAAGTTAACGCACTCACTTCACGTGCGCGAGCAAAACTAAGTGCGCAGGTTCGAGTCCCGCCAAATTTAAAATTTTTTGTTTTTTTCAGCGTTTTTATTGTACTGCTAATTTTTCTAATGCCTTAGGTTATAAAACAAAATAAAAGCAATATTGCGTTCAAGTACGTATGTGGGACTGTGTTTTTTGCGCAACAGTTATTAGTATTTTATTTTCATTATTAATTTTTTTATTTATTTCCTAATATAACAAAGTTAAGGACTAAGGGGAAACATTGGGTCTGTTTGATTGTGAAGGGACTCGAGAACTGACAAAACTCAAACCAAAAAGTTTATTTGAGAAAAAAACTGAGCATTTCACAGCCGGACCAGTTTCTTCAACAGTAGGCCCTAGGTATGCGCGAGACTTGCTATATGACTCATCTTAAGCTGTGGCAGTTGAGGGAAGGCAATATCACCGAGAAGCAGTTCCAAAATATATTTTGGTTGATGTTTTTTGATTCCTCCAAAATAAGGGCTGCACAATTGTGATCGAGCCAAACCAAGCATTGCGGGCACGAAGTCATGAGACAGAAAATGAAGAATGTTGATTGTTTGAAAAATTGCCCTTAATAAAAGGAAGAGTGATGGAGTGCTACGTAGCTTAACCCGCAGTAGGAATTTTATATATACATATAGATAGTTTAAAATTAACAATGTTGCACACACAGACATTGGTTAAATTTCTTTGCAGCACAGTTGAAGCATCTATGTAGAACTGAAGCATCAAGAGAAGCTCATGCGTCCTCACTTTATTGCGCTTTACATAGCTTGTATGCGTCCATGCAGCCATGATATGATATATTTTAAAGCATTTGTTTAACCTATAATCTTCTTATTCATTAAAGCTGGCCCATAAGTTGTGTCTTATGTAGCACTACAATTGAAGCGTAATCTGCATGGTGGTCTGAAACAATGCTTTGAAGATCTCAAAACGACCCAGCTCTATACACGACCATCCGTGCATCAATGATAAGCACCATTATGTGTCCGTACATATCAGTTGTGCTCTCATACTTAATTATTTTTCTGACCACTCCCTCTGCCCCTACCTCGTTTCTGTCGTGAAGCTGTGGCAAGTTGTGTATAGCTGTATTTATACTGTAGGAGCACATATACTATCAATAAAAAAATATTTTAGGCTACATGCAATTAGTTTTCATAGATTTTCATTTCTTTTGTCGGTGCTCAGGAGAGCTAAGCTAAGGGTCGATATTTAAAATGACATTTCTCTTGGCCAATGTTAATGAGAACAGTTTTAATAATATTGACAAGTTCATTCACATTGAATTTAGTTCTGAATATTATTGTTTCTACCAAAAAACGAGCCCTTGAAGTTAAGCTTTTCTCGCTTGATTTGTTTTCGTGTGACAGCATGCAAGTAAAATGACAGTTATTGTCATTCCTTGTGAATGACACACTTTCCGTGTGACAGGACTTTAGCACCTGGTCATTTGCAGAAGTTGTATTCATTCTGGAAAAGGGCGAACAGTGGTGACTGACAACACAGACTAGCCTGTGTATTCTTTTGTACTATATATGTCACTGTGCATTTATTTATAACTTTATAGAGCTCGGATTGCCTGCTGAAAATGTGAGAACAACTGTACAGTTTTCACATATTTGCAACAATCCACATTCCTTTCATACACTATTGCACATTTTCGTAAGCACCTTACAAAATTTGTATATTTCCGTAAGACCTTACATTCTGTATTTTCCTTATGAAAGCTTCTGTACACTCCATACACTTCCTTATCCTCCCATATCCTCCATAATGAACTCTCCGTATGCTCCATAAGTTTCCTTATCTTTCCATATTTTCCATAAAACTCCCTCCATACACGCCATAAAACTTCCTTATCCTTCCATATACTCCATAAAAGCTTTCCATATATGCCATACATTTTCCTTATCTTTCTGTATACTCCACAAAAAGCCTTCCGTATACGCCATACAATTTCCTTATCCTTCCATATACTCCATAAGAAGCGTTCCGTAAATGCCATACAACTTCCGTATATTTCCATAAAACTCCATATGTTTTCCGTATGTAGCATAAGGAAATGTTACGGAGTCCGTATATTTTCCGTAAGATTTCATACGGAACTTTTCAGTAGGGCTCTCTCTCTCTCTTCTCTCTCTCTCTCGATATATATATATATATATATATATATATATATATACATAGTCCAGTAGATCTTCCATGAGCGGTCACAAAGTGGTTTATTTCGACGTTTCGGCCTAGAGTCTGGCCTTCATCACGATCTATATATATATATATATATATATATAAGAGAAATAAGTGTATACCTAAGGGCTCGTTTTTCTGTGTTTTAACACAATAATATTCAGATCTAACAGACAGTAATGTCAAGGAATGTACAGGGGAAGTTATTAGAACAAATGGAATGTAAAAGATACCGCCGAAGATAACCAGCCGTGAGCAGGAATCGAACCTACGACCTTCGAACAACGCGTTCGATGCTCTAAATGCTGAGCTACCACAGCGGCCTTCCCTCCAGTCCACTTTTTTGGGTTTATATGTGACTTTAGATGTAGGAGTGACAGTCGGCGCCCTCTATAAGCCAAAGAACGAGTGTGAAAACACTCTTATGCGCATGTTTGGCGCCACGTAGCACGTGAACTTATTATGAGTGGGCAGCTGAATAATTGTACCTCTTATACAACGTATTCGAAGGTCGTACGCTCGATTCCTGCTCACGGCTGGCTATTTTTTTCATCCACTTTTCTTTCTTCCTATTTACATTCTATTGTCTATTGGTTCTAATAACTTCCTCTGTACATTCCTTGGCATTACTGTCTGTTAGATCTCATAATTATATATATATATATATATATATATATATAACATCAAGAGAGAAAACTTCGTCGCCTCGCTGGCACTTTGATATGAACTAGCATACATTGAGGTAATGAAACGACGTCCAATTTCCGCGTACGATTTGCGACGCTTATCTTGCTATCGCGCCTCTTTCCTTTAATAAGCTTGGGTGGTTAACATATACAGATACCAGAATAGTTTGTTCAATAAATTCGTCATGGATGCTAGTTGTCGGGATAAAGATGTACGAAGCGTTAACGAGGATACAGCCACGTTGAACGGGGCTATAGCTGCCAAACATCGATATATACATTAGGCAAACCCTCCGTATAAATCTACAATAAACATTTATTTACCCCTTAAAAGGCGCGTTTAACTTTTGTGTTATATCGTGATTTCTATGACAGAAGGATCAACCATGTTTTTTCAATAAGTGATAGCTGTGATATTTTATAATAAAATAAGTATTACACTTTTTTCCATATATGAAGGTGTCTGTGTACTATAATTTGCCTTATTTGCTAATATTACGAACACTGTTTCTGGAGCGTGCAAATATTTTAATATTGCTGTTATATTACTGCTATCAGTTTATTATAAATTACTCAACCCTTTTCATTAAAATTTATATTTTGTGGTGTTAGGCGCATTGTACATTGTTTTTACTAATTGTATTTATATTAAAATTCCTTAACGGGGCCACAGGCGCTTCCATAAATACGCCAATACAAACGGTGTAATCGAAGTTTTCCTCTGAATGAACGAAATGTGAGTGATTATAACGTTAAACTATCTCTCGTTCCTTCCTTTTGAAATGAAACTTTGCTGTATATGTTTGGTGTAAAAGGTATTTGTCATGCACCCAGCACCAGCTTGTTAGGCGAGGCAACAAATGACGTGAAAGGAATTCATCGTGTAATAACCAATTATGCACGACTACGTAAAAAAATAAGAGAATAAACTATTTTTGATACGGCATAAAGTTTGTCACTGGTTCTCAGGCATTTAAAATTTTCTGGGTGCCACAAAATCGCCTGCTTGTTACAAGATGTGATGAAGCCGCAGAGTATCTCCTTCGGATTGTATTTCAAATAGGCTAGCTGCTAATCACAGAAGCAACGGCTACGTATAGCAGCTGACGAGATGGATTATGAATTTATTAAAATATTTCCACTTGCAGCATGAAGGTTTTTAGTAGTTTGTGCGCGTCTAAATCCCTGTGAGCTCATCCTTGCTGAGAGAAAGAGTATTAGAGAGAAATAGGCAGCGCTGCACATGTGTGCTTCATTGCTCTCCGAGATGTATTGTCAACTCTAAAGGACAATTTAAGTTGAGTGAAAACCAACTAGCCCGATCCTTAACCAAGCCTTCATAGCTCTAAGAACCACGGTCTTACACCTTATGCCTGGTCCGGTGGGTGAAGTTGTGGGGCAAACCTAAAAGCTTGGTGTTCTACTAAGATTGAGTTCACTTCTTTATTAGTGGCCACTTTGCAAGCTGCCGCCATGGCTCAATGTTACCATAAGCGAGTCTAATCAGGTTTATGAGAGACTATACCAGAAATATTTTTTTTGCGTTTCTGTACAGAAAAACTTCAACATTAAAAACAATTCGTCACACTCATTGGCTCGCTACAGCTTCGAAGAGCAGTGGTGTTGATATATCCTTTTCAAAGAAAATTATTTTCCCGAAGCAGCAAATGCTTTGACCACTTCATGAAAAGTTTGCTCGATCCCATCCATAACTGCATCAACAAGTCAAAGCAGAATAAAAACATGAACAAGTGATATAATAATATAGCGCTCCTGTTTACCGCTTGCCTGCTCTGCAATACTACAGCACAAGACGCGAGATTGTTGCATAGGCGACCCACGTGGCAAAGAGCCTACAAGAAAAATCATCACAGTTGAAATGCTGGTGGAATTTCGCTATGTTGGGACATTGCCGTGTAACACTTTCACTCTTCCATGAGAACATAATGAGTGACTACTGTTGGGACGGAAAATTTCGTCGTAGTGGTTGCTTGCCCCAGCGTGCAACCAAGAGTGACCACTGTCGAAATGGGGGGGGAGATCAGGCCCCCAACTTTTCTCAGTGGGGAGGTGGCGCTCCCATTATCCCTCCGGCTGATACTCCTACTATCTTGCCAGTGTCTACTTACAAGGTAGAAACCTGGAGGCTTACAAAGAGGGTTCAGTTTAAATAGAGGACGACTCAGCGAACGATGGAAAGAAATGTAATAGGCGTAACCTTAAAAGACAAGAAGAGAGCAGAACGAATCAGGGAACTAACCAGGGTTAAGGATATCGTACTTGAAATCAAGAAGAAGAAATATACATGGGCTGGGCGTGAGCGCGTAGGCAGGATAACCGCTCGTCATTAGGGGTAACTGACTGGATTTCTGGAGAAGACAAGCGGTTTAGAGGGAGACAAAGTTAGGTGGGCAGATGATATTAGGAAGTTTCTGAGTATAAAGTCGCAGCAAGAAGCACTGACCCGAATTTACTGGTGGAACATGGAAGAAGCCTTTGTCCTGAGGTGGACGTACTCCGGCTGATGATGACGATGATTTTCACCGCGCAGTGCCGTCAATAGTGAACATTGCGAGAAGCGCGGCGGTGGTGAGGGTGGCTACGAAGATCAACGGAGGAGAGGCCTAGCCACAATGTAAGAAGTTTGCCCCAAAATGTTTCGAAAAATTTTGACTGAGTCAGCGACTGTGCCAGGAAATGTGCCATCATCTCACCGAACGCGCGAATACACCTCCGCAATTATTGCGCAGCTATATATGATGGGGTGACACAATCTCACGGAGCTCACTGTAGACGACGCGCATTTCAACTGCCCTCACAAGCAGAGAATTGATAAAATACTGCAAGTTGTAACGCACATGGCGCACACTCAGTCTGCGAATCTTTCCAACAAAATATTACTCGTGTCAGGAAACTCGACATGCTTACCTCAAGCACTTGCGTCGTCAGCTCTTTGGTAAACAGGGCAGTGGGAACTCTACTGATAAGAACGGCTGTGCGCCCGTGATGCATACATCATCAAGTTTTACAATAGTATGGCAGTCACACGTTTCTTTTTCAATGTATTGCTCTGGACAAAAACCTGCACAAGTAACAAAACACTTTCAGTGTATGTCCGTAAGTTGAATTGTAGCTCATCTGTCATTAATCAAACAACCTTTTTGCCTAGACCCTTTTGCCTCATGACTGAAAGCTTGAAGTTTATTAATGACGAGCAGTCAATTAAGCGACGTCAGCAATTCTAAACAGTGGTGTTCAATCCTGGCGCCGGTTCTTTGCTACGGTGGTGCACACGCATCGAAAAAAAAAACAATCACAAGACGCCTTGAGTGCGCCTGTTTTTCCCTTGTAGCACCCGCCGACAACGATGAGTCTCGGGTCAAACACCTGGCAGAGACTCGAAACATCAGAAAAGGAAGCATGATGCAAAGTCGAATAACGCTACGACGAGTATAACCGGCAAGAATTATTCGTAGCTTTCCCTAGCTTAAGCTGCGCTACGAGTGGACGGTTCATTCGGAATTTCACTCTCCAGGAACCAATATGACCAATATAGTGATACGCTATGAAGGAAGGGTAATGAATAAAGGTGTATTCACCTCTAGAATGATAAATAGGTACATATTTATTGACTCTTTAAATGAAAAAAAATGGCAGCTGATCCACAAATGCTGATGAAATGCGAAGGTATCCGAAGGCCCGTGATGTCTACGCTGAAGTCACCGACTAGTATTAAGAACGGACGCACGCGCGGACAAATGGACGGACGGCCAGACAGATGAATGAATGGATGAACAGATACACTGGTTGACAAATACTAGGTGCACGGACAGACACGCATGGACTGACAGAGTGATGCATGGACGGACGCATGAACAGTTGGACGGACAAGTGCACGGATTGACGGGTTGACAGACGGACAGATGTACGTACAGCTGGACGTATAAGTGCATTGAGAGATCTCGGTCTTACGGTCTACTTTAAACCATATGAACGTTATCAACGCTTCACGTACGGTATGTGCATTTACAACCTGCATTTTGGTCCGACTTGTAGCTACGACAACGACGGTGTCATCAGACGTGGAGCTAACCTTAAGAGCTTCAAGATGTGCCCATATAAAGGAAACGCTCGTCTTCGGCCCACCATCTTTGATGCCTGCACTTTATCCTGCTTTTTTATTCAAAAATACACATTCTACAACATTCTAAAAAAATGCAGTTTTTATGTGGTCATACAGCTTCAGATCCCCTTGGCATGCTTAGTTTACATTCGCCTATGACTACATCCTCAGTCTTTATTAAATGCACTGTCTATACTAGTCTTTTATAAACCACGCCTGCAAAACATTTTCGACGAGGACTTTCCAAGTTATCTTACAGTTCTTTCGTATTTTCTTATTCAATGGTGCATGTAAGCTTTCTAGCTGACGTTTAAGATCTGTTGCATCATCAAAATAAACTTTCGTGGTATTTCTAACGTAGAGCAAATCCTCTCTAAATCCATTCATCAGAAAAGCACTTGCGGACTATTCTATGGTACTTGCCCTATCCGGAAAGCTTTAACAAGTGCTGGTGGTGGTGGTGGTGGTGTCACAGCAGGCGGGGTTAGCCTGGCCTGCATGGCCGGCAAGGGTTCCGCCTTTAACAAGTTCACTATTGAACAAGTGCAGTATTAAACACTACATACACTTGCTTAGTACTATCATCGTTTCAAAGGGCACAAGTCATGCAAAATTTGCTTTCGTAACCTGCAATGGTCTAGAGATAAGCATATTATCTCAAGAATGATGTGCCACAGGTGTACTTTCCGCCTTCATTTGAAACCACGCACAAATAAAACACTTACAAGTTGCACGTTGCTCGGCTCTCAGCACTCAAAACAGCAGGAATCATGGTTAGCACTGCATCTAAGGCGCTGTGAAGCACTTTTCGGAGTGCCGACAAAGCGATGACGAGAGTGAGTGGTTCGGCAGTAGCACTGGTGTTTTCTTGCCACACACGAGGCGAGCTTCCTAAATGCGAATTGGTATCCTAACAGTACATTTGTCATCGATACATGTGCTCTCTTATCCCAGAGATAATATTGCGGCATGTCCGACAGCTTGGTACTCTGTTATCGCGTTGTAGTTTCTTGCTTTAGCACTGCCTCTGCGCAAACTTATTGCGCTGACCTGTAAAGTGTTTGGTTTTGCGCGGCTGCTTCTCAGTTATTAGCTTGAGTCCAGCTCGGTGACTTTGAAGAAAGTGTGACCTAAATCTATGGTTTTTGAGCCCCAGTTTTCAATTGAATGGCCGGAATAACTTGTTCTGGCAGACAGCTTTACTAATAGGTCGTACATATCAATGTCATTTAGCTGCGAGAGTTGTTTTGGTACGTGACACATGTGTAATGCAGTTTGTCCGAAGAAAGCATAGGTACCTAAGAGCCCCTGTAGAATTCTGTTATTCGCATGATATCGGATCTTGAAATTTCAATGCCATATTAGTGTTAATGGCCACGTTTTTTTTGGATTGCGCTCATTCGGGCAAACATGGCTGTGATTAAATTCTCCAATATGGTATGATCCCAAAAGCAAGCTTATGTCAGATTCAGCCTTTATTAAAGCAATGAACGCTAAATCTGTAATAAACATGTTTTGATGCAGCAGATCTTGCGCAAACGTCTTCCTGTGTGGAAGTTCCATGAGCTGCTTGCAGAGAAATTGTACATCGATCGCTCTTGTAATGCTTTGATTGATTGAATTAATTCATGAACACCCCCTTGACGATGTTCACAAGTTTTTTTGGGGCCTCGCTCAATCCTCTAAATCCAATTTCGCTCTCCTAAATGAAGCACAATGTTGGTAGGTTCCCTCACTGAGATATGTGTGTTCTCTAACGTAATTTCGTTGATTTTCATTGTGAAATACCTCTCGGATAAAGCATGAGTCCCATTCGTGTAGCAATGATGTCTGGATTGTCTGTAGTCGAACCACGTTTACTTTACGTCGCCATGAGTACTTATCCATTTTAGCTTGTAAGCTAGGGGTCCTCGCTTCGCTTCAGTTTGCTTCTGAGCGTATTCGGTGTTGCAAAGAACAGTGGCGTGCTCTTCATTGCACTTTGGACACATCAAACATTGACAGAATTTTTAAGAGAAATGGCCGTTGTTTGTTCACTTGAATGTTTGCTGGCTCTTGCTAAGCGATTATTCTTCCGCCTGAGAGCATGGCTCCGTAGTGCGAGTTGAAGAAAGACAAAAGAAGCAACTACCTTGTTCATTTCTCGCATGGCTAACCAAAGCAAAAGCTGTAGCTTGAGCCTCGTGGAACGTGCCTTGTTGGTGACCTAGGGCAACACTACCATAGGTGTTCACAAAGGCACTTGTCTCACGAGCTTCTACCTTCGTGCAGGTTTAACTGAAAAGTTCCTGCAGTCCTATCTTCATTGATTCAAGCGCTTCGATGCTAATTTTTCGGTTCTTTTTCTTCAAACATTGCACGAAGATACCGCCTCAGAATGCTTTTGTGAGGAACTCGCCGGGCATGACAGCAGAGTATATCTCTGAGCATCAAGTACTGTGGCTCCTCTGATGTTTTGGGGGACCCTGTCCTATGGGTTGCGCAACAAATCCACATCAGTGAATGACTCTACCGGCTTGGGAGTTAGCAGGTTTGCCTACCATTGCTGCTAAATGATGTTCTTGTTTCTAAATAGGTTTATTAAAAGTGCGACGGTACCTCCGTAGGACGACAACGTGGCTTGAATACCACCGATAACCTTTGCAGTCTGTCCGATGAGAAGCTTCTTCAAATAGCGATACCATTTGATGTTTGAAAGCCTGCAATTTTCATGAATGGAACGTTTCTACGCGTCCAAGAAAGGCTGCCACTGTGTAGGGTTTCTAATGACGTAAAGCATCTCCAGTTTATGAAAACAAGAGCCGAGAAGCTTGTGTCTCACGTGATCTCCAAGGGCATAGCTTCCTGCGGTCACGATACCTTCGTTCTTGCCGTCGGTAGTTGCACCACTTCGGTGATCCTTCGCGCTAGCGTTTTGAGCTCTTTCATGCGATGGTAGAGCAACGGCCACGTAGCAGCAGTGTTGTCATCATATTCTGCTACGGAGAGATAATATTCTATGTCTTTATGACGATTCTATGCGAGAGGGCAATGAAGGCACCCTATTTCACTCCTAACCGATTACCAACGGGTCCTTCAAATACTCGTGGCTCAATAGCGCCGGCACACAATACATCGAAGAGTAAATAAATACTTAAGTATAACTTTTTTCTTGCCGCAGCTCTCCGCTTATTGTCAGTGGTATCACGAAGCGCAAGGTACAATGCCATAAATTCAAGTGCCGTATGTGCCGGTGTACCTCCTTAACCTTTCTCCATGCGAAATAATGTGTGCTGTTATTTTTTTCATTCTTACACAGCACGTCCTCCTAGAATGACAAGCCCTATAACTGCATCAAGTACAGCAGCGACAAGGGCTACGACACTAAGTACAGCGAAGACAACTTTGACACGAACAACAATGGAAACAACTCCGACCCCAACCACGGCGAAGATTACTACAACGACGACGGCGAAGATGACTGCGATATTAACCACTGCGAAGATGACTACGATACCAACGACAGTGAATGCGACTACAACGCCAAACATGACGAAGGCCCCTACGACACCAACAACGACTAAGACGCCTACGACACCAAGCACGACGAAGACGCCTACGACATCAACCATGGCGAAGATGACTACAACAGTCACGATGAATATACCTACGACATCAACCACAAAAAAGACGACTATGACACCAGCTACGACTAAGATGCCTACGACCCCGACCACGTGGAAGACCACTAAGACAACCAGCACGACGAAGACGCCTACGACATCAACGACAATGACGATGGTGACTACAACAACCACGATGAAGACACGTACGACATCAACCACAAAGATGACTATGGGACCAATTACGGCGAAGATGACTACGACGCCAACCACGACGACGATGACCACGACGCCAACCACGGCGAAAACAATTACGGTGCCAACCATGGCGAAAACAATTACGACGCCAACCACGACGAAGACCAGTACGACACCAACAACGGTGACGACTGCTACGAAAATAACCATGGTGAAGACGACTACAACGCCAACCACAGCGAAGACGACTACGACGCCAACAACGACGAAGGCACGTACGACACCAACTACGGCGACGACTACTACGAAAACAACTACGGCGATGGCAACTACGAAAACAACCATGGCGAAGACGACTACGACGCCAACCACAGCGAAGACGACTAGGACGGCAACCACGACGAAGACACGTACGACACCAACTACGGCGACGACTAGTACGAAAACAACTACGGTGATGGCAACTACGAAAACAACCATGGCGAAGACAACTACGACGCCAACTACAGCGAAGATGACTAGGACGTCAACCACGACGAAGACACGTACGACACCAACAACGGCGAGGGCTTCTACCTACGCAACCACTGTGAAGATGACTACGACAACAGTGACCCCGGGCCCGGGTAAGCTCGTGTGCTTTACGCTACTTTGGCACCAAATATTTTATTATAAAAATGCCGGCTGCTTTTCTATTGAAAGCTGTACGCAGCGGCCTAAGACCTTTATGAAGCTAGCTTGAGGGCTGAGGTTGTCTATTTAGCATTTTAATGCAGTACAAAAATGACGTAGAGCCAAGCTGAGGTAATAACGTCATAAGCGGACAAATACATAAGTTATTATACCATTGAAAATGGCGTCCCTTCAGTCATTAAAACTTAATAAGACTGTAGGTTCTCTTTCATGATGCAAACTTCACCATAAGATACTGTCACGCAGCAAAGGACGACGCAGTTGTCTATAAGAAAAACAAGTTTATTGGAGCGAGCTTGTGCTCCCCTAACAACTGAAAGAATACACAGGCGGCGAAGCAGCGGTCGGCAAAGAGACGTGCACGCTAGTGAGCGTTGGCGATCGAATGTCGCGGCATCGGCTGTGCGGGAATTTATATCCCGCACAGCCGATGCCGGAAAACGTGCGTATAATTTATGAGGCTGCTCAAATGGAGCTTGAAAGCAGCGCATGTGTAAGCAAGCCATCAGTTGCCCTATCAGATAAAGAGATATGTTTCTTGAGGTGCGAGGGTCGGCGCAGCAGGCATAGCGATCGGTGATAATTGTATCTTAAAATTTGTCATTTTTCACTCTTTGTGCTCCATTGCATATTAACGGCCTTCCCGTCAATAAAATTTTAGTTGGAAGTCAGTGCTTGTCTCGTCCTTTTCTTGTCCTTCGTGCATTTTTCGCGCTGCTAAAACCCAATTATATCCCTCGACGCGAGCATTTCTCAAATAGTCGAATTGTATCGAGAACGCTGTGATAGCGTTTGTTTGAAACGCTGTTTGTTCGGAACGCTCGAAGCGCTGTTCGATAGCGTTTGTTCGAAACGCTGTGATAGCGTTTGTTTGAAACGCTGTTTGTTCGGAACGCTCGAAGCGCTGTTCGATAGTGTTTGTTCGAAACGCTGTGATAGCGTTTGTTCGAAACGCTGTGAAAGCAATGATAGCACAGGCCGGCGCAGCCAGGCCTAAAAAGCAAAACACAAATAAACAAACCGAATGCATGGTTCGCGGCATTACCCCCTTCTAAGAGTGCATCGACCCGATGCTAACATAAGGGAGCAAACATAAAATAAGCCCAAACATAAAATAAGTCCAAACAAATTAAAATAAAAGTTCGTCATCGTCCGTAGAAAGGTTTTAAGCGAACCACATGGACGACTTCGGGCCGCGTGCGTCGTCGTAATGTACGGGGGTCACCATCGGGGATCACTTCGTACGTTAGTTCGCCAACACGTCGTAGAATCCGGTAGGGTCCGAAATAGCGTCGTAGAAGTTTCTCACTGGGTCCACGTCGTCGAATGGGAGTCCAAACCCACACACGATCTCCAGGATAGTACTCGGCGTCTCGGCGTCGGAGATTGTAGCATCCGGCATCCACCAGTTGCTGGTCCGTTGTGCGAACTCGAGCGAGCTGGCAGGCCTCCTCCACACGTTGGAGGTATCCTTGGACGTCGGCGTTGAGGTCGTCGTCTTCTACGTGCGGAAGCATGACGTCGAGCATCGTAGTCAGCCGTCCTCCGTAGACGAGTTCGAACGGTGTCACCTGCGTGGTTTCTTGGATAGCCGTGTTGTACGCAAACGTGACGTACGGGAGGACTTCGTCCCACGTCTTATGTTCAACGTCGACGTACATAGACAGCATATCCCCGATTGTCTTATTCAGCCGTTCCATTAGTCCGTTCGTTTGGGGGTGATACGCCGCCGTTCTTCGGTGATCCGTTTTGCTGTAGCGTAAGATTCCTTGCATGAGCTCCGCAGTGAAGGTCGTTCCGCGGTCTGTGATTAGGACCTCAGGGGCTCCATGTCGCAGCACAACTTGGTTAATAAAGAACTTTGCAACTTCTTGTGAAGTTCCCCTCGGAAGAGCGGTGGTCTCTGCGTAGCGCGTCATGCAGTCTGTCGCCATGACAATCCATTTGTTCGCCGATCGGGATGTAGAGAACGGGCCCAGAAGGTCCATTCCGATCTGTTGGAAGGGACGCCGATCGGCTGCAGAAGTCCGGCGGGTCTTGTCGGTGGTGTTTTTCGTTGCTGGCAGTCACGGCAGCTCCGGACGTAGTGGGTGACATCGGGTGTAAGGCGGGGCCAGAAGTATTTCGCCTTAATTTTTGTAATCGTGTGAGCTGTTCCGAGATGTCCGGAAGACGGGTCGTCGTGGCACGCTTCCAAATTTTCGTCACGAAAGTCTGCGGGGATGACAAGTAGATAATTTGTTCTCATTCCGGGGTTGAAATTCTTCTTCACTAGGATGGAGTTTTTGAGGCTGAACGCTGGTAAGTTGCGCTTAAACGCCCTAGGCACGGCGACGTTGCGTCCTTCGAGGTAGTCGATCATGGCGCGGAGGTCAGGGTCGGCACGCTGCTGGGCGGCTAGGTCGCCCTCTGTCACGACTCCGAAGAACGCGCTGTCTTCATCGGAGTCCTGTGGTGGTGGGTCGACGGGGGCGCGGGACAGGCAGTCAGCGTCGGAGTGTTTCCTGCCGGATTTGTAGAATATTGTAACGTCGAACTCTTGCAGGCTCAAGCTCCACCGCCCAAGACGACCAGAGGGGTCCTTCAAATTGGCGAGCCAACACAGCGCATGATGGTCTGTCACAAGCTTAAACGGTCTACCATAGACTTATGGGTGAAATTTTGAAATGGCCCATATGATAGGCAGGCACTCTTTCTCGGAGGCAGAGTAGTTTCTCTCCTCATTCGACATACCACGGCTTGCATAGGCGATTACCTTTTCAAACCGCTTTGCTTTTGAACGAGGACGGCACCCAAACCGATATCACTGGCGTCCGTGTGCATTTCCGTTTCGGCGTTTTCGTCGAAATGTGCGAGCATGGGCGGGTTTTGCAGGCGTTGTTGCAGCTCGCAGAATGCCTTTTCTTGGTCGTTTTCCCAGCTGAAAGGGGTGCTTTCTTTTGTCTGGCGCGTGAGTGGCTCTGCAATGCGTGCGAAGTTTGCGACGAAGCGCCGGTAGT
The DNA here is from genome assembly GCA_013436015.1 of Rhipicephalus annulatus. NCBI lineage: Eukaryota > Metazoa > Arthropoda > Arachnida > Ixodida > Ixodidae > Rhipicephalus > Rhipicephalus annulatus. The sequence goes on along the minus strand of WOVY01007660.1, from coordinate 15,874 downwards.
ATGCGCACAGTCCGAGAAACCTTCGCACACCCTTTTTATCATTCTGCCTTAGGAAGTTCGCAATAGCTGATGTTTTTGCCGGGTTAGGTAGGACTCCCGCGGCGTTCACGACGTGACCCAAGAACTTGCGTTCCTCGTACGCGAAACGGCACTTCTCAGGCTTCAGCGTTAACCCCGACGTACGAATGGCCTCGAGTACAGATTCCAACCTTGTGAGGTGTTCGTCGAAAGTCCGGGCGAATACGACAACGTCGTCGAGGTACACGAGGCAAGTGTGCCACTTCAGGCCTGATAGCACAGTGTTCATCACTCTCTGAAACGTTGCGGACGCCGTGCACAGCCTAAACAGCATCATCTTGAAGTCGTGTAGACCGTCCGGGGTTATAAATGCAGTCTTCTCTCGGTCTCTCTCGTCCACTTTAATTTGCCAGTAGCCGTTCTTCAGATCTATGGATGAGAAATACTTGGCGTGGCAGAGGTGGTGGAGGGCGTCGTCGATTCGTGGCAGGGGGTACACGTCCTTTTTGGTGATTTTGTTTAGTCTGCGGTAGTCAACGAAGAATCTTAAGTGCCATCTTTTTTCTTCACGAGTACAACCAGCGCAGCCCACGGACTTTTCGATGGCTGTATTGTGTCGTCGCTGAGCATGTCATCTACTTGAGTCCGGATGGCTTTGCGCTCGTGTGAAAAAACGCGGTACGGTGACTGTCTGGTAGGTCAAGCTCCATCTTTGGTTATTATCCGGTGCTTCGCCAAAGGTGTCTGCCGTAACTTCGAGTTCGAGGAAAAACACTCGCTGTAGCGATGGAGCAACTCCAGTAATCTGTCTCGATTTTCTTGCGACAGCGCCGGGTTCACGTCGAAAGGATGTGGCAGCTTGGAAGCATCTGCGCGTGCGCGTTCAAAGTTGGCGACCGTGATCACTTGACTCGCTTCTTGCGTTTCTTCGAGGAACGCAATTGCAGCGCCCTTGTTTAGATACTGGTACTCCTCGGTGAAATTGGTGACCAAAACGTGGGATCTGCGTTGCTTTAACCGCGCAATGCCTCTTGCGACAGACACACCGCGATCTAGAAGCAACCTTTGGTCAGTCTCCACGATAGCGTCAACGTCAGGAGCAGCACCTTCACAATAGACGGCGATCATCAAGCTTGCGCGGGGTGGCAGGGTGACGTGATCGTCGGCGATTCTTACAGCAGCATGGTGTCCGATGTTCGGCTGTGGCATCATGGAGTGATCAGAAGAAAACGTTATCGACCTGGTCTGCAGATCAATTATTGCGCCATTGCCCGTCAAAAAGTCTATTCTGAGAATTACGTCGCGGGAACAGTTAGGCAAAATGACGAACTCCGCAGGGTACGTAGTGCCGTCTATGGTGACGCGCGATGTGCACATTCCACTTGGGGTCACGAGGTGGCCTCCTGCTGTGCGTATGTGGGGACCGTTCCATCTGATCATAACTTTCTTTAGCTTGGACGCGAATGACCCGCTCATGACCGAGTAGTCAGCTCCCGTGTCGATGAGGGCGACTACGTCAAGGCCGTCGATGGACAACTGGACGTCGGATGCTGCTTTCCTCGAATTTCGGCTGCGTCGGGGCGCCGTATCGCGGCTTGCGCGTGTTGGTGGTCGGGCACTATGCGTCGTCATCGTCGTCTTCTCAGCGGCAGGCTTCGTCATTTCGGGTACGCGTCGCCCAGCGTAGCTGTCATCGTTTTCGGGGGTCTCGTCAGGGTGTCGTCGGGTAGTCGGGATGAGGGCATGTCGTGAATCACGGTCTTGAGTCGTTGGAGGGTTTTCATTTTTTCGCCGTTGTGCAACTTCACCTCCAGAAGTTGCTGCTTTTAGTTTCCCCCTCGTGGGCTGGGGGACCTTCTACGGGCGAAGTCAACATTGCTGCGACGGTTGGGGGATTGGTACGGGTAGGGCAACGGCGAACGGTTGAAACGGGATGGTCCACGGCTGGTGTTCGACAGGTATTTTCGATCTCAAATGGGCGCTGGCCGGCTCGCGGGTGGGATGCGTCGACGGAGAACCCACGCAAACCCAGCCTCTTGTACGGGCAGCGGCGGTAGACGTGGTCGGACTCTCCGCAGTGGTAGCACAGCGGACGATTATCTGGCGTTCGCCAAACCTCGGTCTTCCTGGGCGCCTAGTTTCGGGTTACAGGGGGTCGGGCGGGCGACATTGGGCGCCGGTATGGCGGGGCCTCTTGATTACGGGTTGGGACGGGTCAGGGTCGACGAGCAGCAGTGGAGTAGGTCATCGCTTGTGGTTCGTAAGATGCTTCCGACGGCGTAGAATTCCCTAGTGCTTGCTGAACCTCCTCGCGGACGACGTCAGTGAGGGAGGCGACTTGGAGCTGCGGCGTTGCTGGGAACAATTTCCTCAGTTCCTCGCGAACGACGGCGCGGATGGTCTCCCGCAAGTCTTCCGTCGCCAATCAAGGGGCGTTTACCAGGTTCATCGAAAGGGTGTTGAGTGGTCTATCGTATTGTCGCGAACGCATATCCAAGGTCCTCTCGATCATCGAAGCCTCGGTGACGAACTCAGCGACGGTCTTAGGGGGGTTGCGGATGAGTCCAGCGAAGAGCTCTTGTTTTACTCCCCGCATCAGAGAGCGCACCTTCTTCTCTTCTGCCATTTCGGGGTCAGCTCTCCGGAACAGCATCTTGATCTCCTCAGCAAACAGTACAACACCTTTGTTAGGGTGTTGCATTCGCGTCTCCAACAAAAGGGCAGCTCGTTCTTTCCGCACAACCGTAGCGAATGTTTTGAGGAATTCGCTCTTAAAGACAGTCCAGTCGGTTAGCGAGCCTTCATGGTTCTCAAACCACGTTCGAGCTGCATCCTCCAAATAGAAGAAGACAGGACGAAATCTTTCTCCGTCATCCCACCTGTTAAAGATGCGGATGCGCTCTAGCTTCTCCAGCCACTCTTCTGGGTCTTCACCAGGAGATCCTCGGAATGATGGGGGCTCACGAGGTTGTTGCATAACGACGGGAGGGTTGGTAGCGCTGGTCATGGTGCCTGCGTTGATAATCGTGGTTTACGTCTTCTTTCCTCTTTTTATCCGGGAGCAGTCCAAACTCTGGCTGAAGACCTTGCTGTCGGCGGCTGACAAGAGTTGGGCGTGCTTGTCGGCTTGGCAATGGCTTAGGGTTCATGTACCCCACACCTCCACCAGATGTCACGCAGCAAAGGACGACGCAGTTGTCTATAAGGAAAACAAGTTTATTGGAGCGAGCTTGTGCTCCCCTAACAACTGAAAGAATACACAGGCAGCGAAGCAGCGGTCGGCAAAGAGACGTGCACGCTAGTGAGTGTCGGCGATCGAATGTCGCGGCATCGGCTGTGCGGGAATTTATTTTCCTCGGCGCGACCGTTTCTCGAATAGTCAAATTGTATCGAGAGCGCTGTGATAGTGTTTGTTTGAAACGCTGTTTGTTCGGAACGCTCGAAGCGCTGTTTGATAGCGTTTGTTCGAAACGCTGTGATAGCGTTTGTTCGAAACGCTGTTTGTTCGGAACGCTCGAAGCGCTGTTCGTTAGCGTTTGTTCGAAATGCTGTGATACCGTTTGTTCGAAACATTGTGAAAGCAGTGATAGCACAGGCCGGCGCAGCCAGGCCGAAAAAGCAAAACACAAATAAACAAACCCAATGCATGGTTCGCGGCAATACCATGTTAGGGCAATAGCTTATGAGCCTCACTGTCAACTCTAACAGCATTTCCAAGTTAAGGCCATGCTTATAAAATTGTGTTTCTATTATGAGTAAAAACCATTCCACATTACCTAAATGTAAATAGTGATCACAAGAAGAGGCCTCGAAAACACGTAATAAGGAAATTTGCTGGCGACATGAAGTTTCAACTTTTGTACCGAGCGGCTGTCGGAACACTATTTCGCCAGCGTCGACTGGGGTGTACAAAATTTATATTAGACCTAATGGATCTACAATGTACTCAAGGTGGCCCCTAAAACGATATACAAATATGCAAGAAATTTTCGTCCAATCAATGTCGTTTAAACAATAACAGCAGTTTAACATGAACGTCCGCGACATAACGCTGACATTTATGCGCTAAAATTTTGGAGCGAATTTCCCAGTGGGACAATTCGCTGCATTATGTTTTCTTGCAGACTAATGCTGGTACGCCTGAAAACATCAGCATTTTAAAAAAACCTAACTTGTCGAAGAAAACTTGCTGTATCGTCTTTATTTCCAATAAACTCGAAGAATGTCGTCACAGGCCGAAGGTCTCTTGAGAGTGAACATAGTTTAGATACATCCTGTACAGTGCATACCGTACAGAAAGCATACCTTGAAAGCGAGTATGAAAGAGAGCTTTTTCGGTGTTGATTAACAGAAGTTCTGCGCAACAATGTTAACTTCCACCCATGCAATGCTACAGTAATATGGGTGAGTTTCGAATGCTCTCGGTGAAAAATTAACGAAAAAACATGCAACCCTATCGATAAATCAGTCCTAAGAAACGCTTGATTCCTCAACGTGGGCTAGAGCATTGGTATTCTTTCAAACTTCAAATTTCGGTAGAGCCAAATTTGTTCTCAATTTTGGCTGAGAACCAGTGGTTCACAAGAAGCGCAATTACTGTGTCTAAACGTGAAACATCTAGCCCCTTTCATTGCATTACTAAGAGTCGGCGTCGGTGTTGGCGCGAGAGACACGAAAAATCATCATAACGTGCTAGTGCCTCTCTGTAGCATATCAGACGTCACAATCAGCAAATTATGTGAATTCATCATGACATTGTAACAAGACAATGTCATGACATGACGTCATCGCATATTAGCGGGATGGTCCATCCTGAAGGCAGTGAAAAACAATATGCAACACCATTAGTTTGGATTGCATACCCATGTTACCCATGTAGGCAGTGTTACCCATGCAGGCAGTGCATACCCATGTTAGGCGCACGACGCTTTCTCTGAGGCTGGGAGGATCAATACACCGAGTCACAAGAAAAAGAAAGGAACTGATTTCCGCATCGAGTCGTCTTTGGTAAATATATAATAATGCTTGTGAGTTTTGGATGGATCCTCGCGAGTCTTTTCTGGCATTCGAATGAGTTTTTAAAATGGAGTTTTAGACCAACCTATTGGCGTTGCGCCTGTACGGGTTCGTTTACTGGTAACTTTAGTTATAATACAGCAAAACTTCAGTTGCTTTGAGTGCATCAACCTAAAATGCTCATTTTTTGTTTTCTAATCCTCAAAACCAGTGAGGGCAATCATCTGCACCGTAGGGGACACAGCCACCCACAAACACATGTACCCGGCGGACTACTGTGACTACCTTTTCTACACCGAGGTGTACCCAAAAGATGGCCGTATTGATTCCAGAAGACACGAATACAGCTGGGAGCTTTTCAAGATAATGGTCGCTAGGCGAAAGAAATTTCAGTTTGCGATTTCATTCGCCTTTGAGTAAGTTTCATCGGTTTTTAACACTAATACATGTAAAATTAAAAAAAATGTTCTCTACTGAGATATATCATAGTACTCATGAACGGCACGGTGATATATTCTGATAAGAATGAAGAATTGTTTTAAACTGCACTGACGAAGATAATGCCATCACAATATGCCATCACGAGTTTAGTATACCCGTAGCCTAGGCGGTGTCCGCTATGTTGGCGTTGCGGCTGTGGTAGCGACTATGAGCGTAGCATTGATTGATTGATATGTGGGGTTTAACGTCCCAAAACCGCCATATGATTATGAGAGACGCTGTAGTGGAGGGATCCGCAAATTTTGACCACCTGGGGTTCTTTAACGTGCACCCAAATCTGAGCACACGGGCCTACGACGTTTGCGCCTCCATCGGAAAAGCAGCCGCCGCCGCCACCGGGATTCCATCCCGCGACCTGTGGGTCAGCTGCCGAGTACCTTAGCCACTAGACCACCGCGGCGGGGCATGAGCGTAGCATGTAGTCATGTTTTACATGACGCGCATCTCATGATTATCATGTTTGCACCAGTCATATACTTTTGTCGTTCATTCGCGTCACGTTTTACTAAATTTGGTATATGTGAAGCTAGCGAAACGGCCGCGAGTGCACTATGGGCGTGGCACGTAGTCATGTTCATACATGACATGCGTGTCATTATTAACATGTTTGCACCACTCTTATGGCTTCGTCATCTGTTCACGTCACGAATTACGAAATTTGGTATATGTGAAGTTAGAAAAACGTCCGCCAGCGCGCCTTGAGCTTCGCGCAAAGTCATTATTCACATAACATGCACGTCGTGATTTCCACGTTAGGGCCTGTCAGCAATGTTCAGTCATCTAATACCATACATGTCTTGCGATATCTCATAGGAACAAATCCACCACATGAGCAGCAAGACCATGACATATCTATCGTATCATGGCTTTCCTAATATACAAGTAATGATTTTATTGCCATTACTAGTCACTTATGCTCGTCACACAGTCAAGTTATGCCATACCAATTTTGGTATATACCTCATGGTCAAATCAGTCTGGAGAGCTAAAAGTCGTAGGCAGCTATGAAGGTAGACATATACAATAAATGTCTCCGAAGTTCACCAAGAAATGCTTCACATTAAAAAATAATTTTGCATTACAAACACCCACTCATACAAAAAGATTACAATTATATTTACGCTCTTGAGACAAATGCTAAAAACTTTTTTTCAGAAAAACTTATTGGGTTTCTATATGCGGCTATTGATGCACCGAGCTGCTTGTCTGACGCGTATATAAAACTAGGTTAGCTGTATCTGGCAAATTGCATCTTTTATGCATTTACCGATGTCGGACTCTTCTGTCCAAGCGAAGCTATAATATTTTGCGTTAAGTACAGCGTTGCAGAAAGGTTCTATCTGAATAAATGTGCGCTAATTACTTCAATGTCATGCCGGCTGGCAACATTCATTAAACCACGACAAAAATGATCAACATCTTTGCGCAGCGCTTCTTTGCCGTGCTAAGGCCGTTCAGTAATCTTGTTGGTTAGTCATCATTTTCTACCCGTATTGCGCAGTCAACCACTCTGCTAATAGCCTCGTTTGTGCTCTTCTTCATGTGCCCCTCAACTGTGAACGATAAAATAGCAGTTCGTTGATCACCTTATGCTACTTTTATCATCGTACCATTCTATAACTACCATTCTATAAGTACTCCGTAGGTACACGTTAGACGGTGTAGAGTTCTATCGTAAGAATGTTACTGTGATAACTAGTTAACGTGGTCATTTGGTGCAGAATTGCTATTTATTTTACTATATACGTTGTTTGAAGTTACCTCTGTTCTGAAAGTACCTAATAAGATGCCATTAAATTGCACCTCGCAGCCTTGTTACACCGGAGAATTTGGAGGAATCGGCCGGCTCTCTGGATGCACTGCGGAGTGCTGGCATCAGACATTACGGACTTCTCACTGTGCTTGCGTTTCCAGCCGATTACAACTTGAAGGTTTCAAACGCGCGAGCGATTATTGCGGTACGTAATATTGGCATGACTGTGTATCAACCACTATTTGGATTGAAAGTGAATTTCGTTCATCTTGGAACGTATGAAGACACATAGAAGATAACGATGAACTCGTACATCAAACACGCAACTTCTATAGAAACAACGAGTACTTATTTTCCTGCGTTTCTGCTGCTTTAAACAATATATACCCATGCCTTGTAGACCCCGTCACGGTGGTCTAGTGGCTAAGGTACTCGGCTGCTGACCGGCAGGTCGCGCGATCAAATCCCGGCTGTGGCGGTTGCATTTCCGATGGAGGCGGAAATGGTGTAGGCCCGTGTACTCAGATTTTGGTGCACGTTAAAGAACCCCAGGTGGTCGAAATTTTCGGAGCCCTTCACGCTCTTGCATATTATTCAACCAAATTAACTTATATTGGTGTACCCCAGGGGTCCATTCTGGGGCCCCTTTTGTTTTTACTTTATATTAACGATTTGCCGAAATGCCTTTCTTCATCCAGTTGTTATTATACGCCGACGACACCACAAATTTTTAACGTCCGATAGCAGTATTACATCCTTAACTGGAAAACTAAACTTGATCTGGCACAGCTCGTTCGGTGGTGCAGAAATAACATGTTAGAAATTAACACGTCTAAGACAAAATTTGTTGTCTTCTCTTCTCCACAAAAACCCTTGCCTTCTATCCCTCCTGTTTAATTGCGCGCAATGACATCCTGTGAGCGACTGCTGTAGATTCTTAGGCGTTGAACTCGACAGTAACTTGAAATACCACCGTCATGTTGCATATATTAGGAAAAAAATGACGTATGTCATTCGACTACTGATTAAATCTCGTCTTTATTTCAATCCATCAATACTTATGTGACTGTATTTTCCTTTTGTTCATGCGCACATTTCTCACCTTATTACTTCATGGGCAACACATACACCACTCATCTTACCTCAGTTCAGACAATTCAAACCAAGCGATAAGAATTCTCACATTAAGCCCTTATCTCTCTAACGCTAAGTCACTACTTCACGAAAACATATATTAACTGTTATCTGAGCTAGTTAAATATAACCTTGGTATTTACATGTATAGAACTATAAATAACCAACTTCCACATTTCACTACCATTCTCTCAAATAACAATGTCACAAGGTTTGCCCTTAACAATAACTTTCTACTGCCAAAAGTTCGCACCAATTATGGCAAACAAACCATTAATTTTTCTGGAATTTCTTTTTGGATAGTTTGCCTTCCGACATTAAAGTATGCCGTTCCCTGAAGGTAATTAAATCGAAGTTAAAAAATCATATCATGTCAACTAACTAGCCTGTTTTGCTGTTCTTAATTGATTCCTGTTCATTGTGAGTTGCGTTCTGTAATCATTTGTCATTGAAGTTAGCACGTTATTCTTACTTTTAAATTGTTTCTGTGAGATTACAAGGGTCTATTCTTACTTTATTTGTTTCAATTGCATTTTACTGTAGCTCTGTCTCCCTGCTATGTACATCACAATCATTCTCAATTCTACAATGTACAAGAGGTCCCCCTGCAGTCTCTGACTATGGACCTCTTTCTGTATATCATGCACATGTATTCTTCTTCATTTAGCACAATAAAACCTTCTGTTCTGTTCTGTTCTACGGCGTCTCTCATAATCATATCGTGATTATGGGACGTTAAACCCCACAAATCAATCAACCATGCCTTGTATCGCAGCTGTCGACCTTGCTGCATATAGTCAGGAAGCGGTGAAGTGGCAGAGAGTGCAGTGAACAAACATTGCAATCAATCTCGACCTTGAAAGGTCTCCTCACTCGCAGTAGGTTCTGTTTAGGTTTTGTTGGCAGAAATAGCTTGGATAATACCAGCCGCCGCGTGGTTGGACAGCCACAAAATTAGTGAAGTGCTCCTAAACATTTATAGGCTAACATCACCAGACGTAATGTTCGAAGCAGAAATCTGCTAACTGGGGTCATTGGGAAAATAAGAACTATAGCATGATAAATACCGACACACCTTAACTCGTGATAACTGCAGGAGCAAACGTTTTAGCCTCTCTGGTAATGTTGTTTGACAAATTACATACACTAAGATGATGAGAAATTCCTAAATGGTGTCTGTTTGCTGAAGTATTTGTTTCGACAAGTTTGCTTTTCCGAGGCTGCAACCTGATCCGGTGTTCATGAGATTTCCAGTCGCAGCTACGCAAAAGGCAAGTCGGCTTGGGAAAACATCTGTTTTAGCAAACACCCTCTGGTTACGAATTTGTCATTGCTATAGCTTGCACATTTCCAATCCTACCTTCCTTTTCAATACTCAGGTATGAGTCTGACGTCTTTTAATAATTTCGCACTGGCCTCCGAGGACCCAGTTAGTCACGCTATAGTTGGAGCATAGGCGAAGAACGTGGGCAACATTGGCACCTACATGTTCAAAATTTTACTTTCGTCGAAGCTGAACCATTCCTTAAGTAATTATGGAAGTATATCCAGCGTTGAAATTTTACAGAATTAGCCAAAATCTACCCGCAGAATAAGTGATAATTGAATGACATATTGCCGGGTTTGTAATAAAATGTAATTTAATGGGAAAATATGTGTTATACAATTATTGTGCTTCTCTTCTCCAATTGGGAGAGGCTAGATATGATGACACGTTTTCTTAGTGAGGTGCAGGCAAAGTGGTGATGCGTATGGTTTTGAGAAAACATAGTGTATCATTGCTTAATTATATCGTTGTCTGATGTAGAACGCGTTTCAATTATGTTTTGGATTGTTGTTAATACTTGCACACCTTGGGTATTTCTCCAGGAACAGACACTCATGGCACAGAAAGTTTTGCCATTGAACTCGATCTGCTTCGAGTTATGGAGCTTGTGCCACGTATAGAAAATAATTCAATTGCACTGTGCCTAAAAGGCACACAATTGCTGTGTAGGAGAACATATGCGCCTGTTCGTACATTTAGCTAATGATTTCATTATCGTGCACTGTAGACCACTGCGGCCATCAGCGAATTGTTTCAGTTATCTAAAATTGATACGCGGATGATTCGTGCAATTAAAAGCTATGATTTAAAGTATCTTCAAAAAGCGAGAACGTACCATATACTCTGGTAATTTCTGCATCATGTGCTCAGTAGTCATTGAAATGCCTCACTTTCGTGTGATCTCCTGAGTCTGATAAGATTACAAAGATGTGGCGTACTGAAACACATAATAAAAATGTATCTTCAGTTCTTTTTTACGTTACGATATTCGAAAACTGAGTACCTAATAGTCTGCAAAAGATAGTTTGGCGTTACGACTGCAAGAGAGAATTGTAATAGTGACTTCGAGTCAGTGTTACAGTCTGGGCATTTGGGGATGACCACACGACCGCAGAACCATGGTCGCGTATGTAGGGGTTACTGACTGGAGATAAGAGTCGCATTACATTTTAAGGAATAGAAAACGAGTGGCATTAAAGCTGAAATTGTGGGTTGAAACTTCCAAGCCATAGAAAGCACGTCTCGTTTATTTAAACTCAGCTGTGCTTTGAAGGTTTCTGTTGATTAGAGGAGGATGAAAGAAAAGAAACATGGTTGATTCCTCCATTTTAGAAGGTGGTACAACACGAAAGTAAACCATGTTCATGCAGAAGTACAATGTTTACCGCACATTAATTTAAAGTAAACCATTTACTTGAGTAATTGAGTAATGTACCCTCACTTAATCTGCCTTCTTGCGGATTTTCGCAGAACTCATTTGCAATAGGAGTCTCCGTTTTGTGTAAGCATTGCCGTTTGACGGCTATAGCACTGGTCAAAGTGAACGCATCCACGTTGACGTTTAGTCATCGTTAGCTTGAGGACTAACGTCTTTATTTATAGTTAAAAAATTCTTGTGGTCATAGATGGGAAGGTAAAGGTGAGAGTGGAACGAGATAAGGTGATGTGACAGCCAGAAAGCGTGACTGATCGGATACCAAGCACTGACCGAAGTCACCTACTGCCGGCATGTTGTATTCATTGAAAATTAGGGGCCCACCAGAGGGAAAGGTAACGCGCGTGGTTTCGTGCCTTTGGCCGGCCGCAATAATCCGCTGGGTGAGCGTAAGCGGGTAAGGCTGACTTTAAGCCAAACGAAGCAGGTGGCGTCGTTGAGCTATTGTTGGTATGCATAGATGCTATGCACGCCACCGGCGCTTGAAATGAGGTCACCACTTGGGGCTGTTAAGGTTGTTCGTAAAATTGCCCTTAAATCGGAAACAGGCCTAATGCGATGAATGTTTTGAGTAGATGCGTTAAAGAGGTAATCGAGGATGTGATGGTTTCGATGGATTACTGCACTTCCCCGAGAACGCTCTGAGTAGGCATCAGTAAATATAAAATGTGTAACTTTAAAGGATACAAAGTATGCCACCGCTGCGCAGTGAATGGCGTGCCCGGTATGCGTTGCTACCTGCCCAGAGGTCAAGGGCTCGACTCGAGCGTATTATCTAGCGTATTTTCTCGACGTCATTTTCGCGATGGTAAGAAGTCAATGAAGGCTTATGTGGACTCTGTCATAAAACGCTTTTTGGGGGAAAATTTGTCTCCCGCAAGATGAAATTGGCCTCACTGTCCCCATAAAATGAAAACTTTGGTTCTTTGCAATTACTTAGTAACTAAGGTGTAAACACTAAAAATGTAGTGCAATCCACGCATGTTAATATAAGACCCAATATTTCGATCATAATTTTTGAACCCCATATATTCTGACACCCTAATGTGTGAGTGCCAAGCTTCGGTGCTGATGATGATTTGATACATATGCCTCTTGCCGCAGTATTTTTATCACCTTTTCCCGTATACGTATTTTATGGAGAACACGTTTGCCCTTCCTTTAGGGAGAAAACAACATTTCATGTCTGCACAATGGCTGCGTAGAGCACACAGGCACATATCACATGCCAGTGTCTGCCACACCTATTTCTTATACACCCCTGTAGACAAAGCGAGACGTGGCAGTCGCTATGGTGAAGACCTCCGTAGACGTTTTATTTCATTGCAATAAACTCTTTCGTCTAAATTTTGGTAGTGTTATGCATCTTATTGAACGTAAATTTCAGCCTTTATGTGTTTAGTATGACCATAATGTAGACATTAGGCAGTGTTACGTACTTTAGACGTATTAAGACAACTTCAAAAATACTATGGTGATAGCTCATTGCTGCGTTGTTAATTTCTAAGTTTTTGTCTTTTTTCTAGAAATTGAAAGAGCTACAAGGCTCGGACTGGACAGCGAAGACAATTCTAGCCTTTGGCACCTACGAATATAGCGAGTATTTTATGGCCACCATCAAAGCCATATTCACAGACGTGGCGAAGTAAGATACCTCTCTCCCCTTTTTTCTCGTTAAAAATGGGTCGTTATCGGTATTCGCAAGCAGAAAGAATTTGTCACGCAAATGCTGATGGACGGCAACCGATGACCCCTTGTGGGGCGTCAAGGGCTTTTACAACGAAATACCTCGTCGTAGTTATATGTTGGCATAAAAAAAGTACGACGTACGACTATTGGGTGATCGCATGATAGTAGCCACTGGTAGGTTATGTTGGCTAAAGGCAGCTTAGGGCTATAAACGATATCAGTTGGATTAGTTTCGTTTCGCTGTATAGATGATTAATGTATGCCGGTTCCTTTTATGAGTAAAGCTTAAGTGTTAGATTATCATTTGCTATTTTATGTATTGTAAGATGTGTTTGCTGTGCTACCTCCGACGCTCGTCTCTGTCTCTTTCAACTCGGTCCACTGCAAGTACTCTTGATATAATTGTGACGCGTCCTGTGGGCTTAAGGCAATAACAATTAGGCAAACGTGATTTAATTCACCCAAAAAAATCTCAAATTTACAACGCTGTCGCTCAAACTTTCTCTCGCCATTATTCTACCGAAACGCAAGAGCTCCTAGTGAACATCACCCACTTTTCCCCTAAGTGGCTCAATGGTCCTCTCAAACACAAATAAACATACTGGTCAGGCGCACATTGTCTTGAACTTAGCCTAGGCCTTCATAACCACCAGTTATTCTGCCACGCCTGACTCACTGAGAGTGAGATTTAAGTGTTAGTTTGTTCTGAATGCATGCGAGTGTGTTTGCTAAAGAGCAAGCTTGCGTTTGTTTGGGGGAAGAAATTCTTGAAATGAAAAATGTTGAAGAGTGGGTTAAGTAACTGTCTTTAAGGCGAAAACACCATAAGCGTGGCACTTGAGGGGAGAAGGAGGAAAATGGTAGGGAAAGAATTGGAGGGGAGTGAAATGTCTAAACATGAAGATTAGAGGAAAGAGGAGCTCTTAAGTGGATGAATATAGAATGAAAATGGGAGAAACATCAACTGACTGAGTCCATCTGCTAGCTGCCATCTTGATTTAGATCTGAAAAGAGGAGAGTAATTTGTTAAAGCAAGCCATAGTCCCCACAAGACACCGTGGTTTCTCTTACCGAAACGTGCTTCGCCTCACTGCCCTCCTCTCTGTTGTAGCCTGATGCCACTTTGGAACGAGTGTGAGTGAACATGCACTCACATGAGACAGTCAATGAACAGGCGCGTTGAAACATGGCACTTATACCTATGAAAAAACGTCAACCGTTCCTCCCGTAAACGTTGTATTCGTATGAGCTGAACGCCACCTGCGCCTCCAACTAGCTCAAAGCATCACTGTTAGTTGATTTTCTTCCTGTTGAAACCGCCTCACATTTTACATGGCGTGAGATTTATTTTTGAAAAAAACAACGTGGCAAGGAATATGCCTAGAGACTTGTTTTGCAGAATCATCATACGTCTTCTTACCAAAAAGCACGGAGCATGTGTTTCCAATTGATCGTATTGTAGCGATGCATCTTCTTGTGCTATCGTGTCTTCCTCCTCTTTATGCCAGAAGCAAAATTTAAGCTTAGGCAAGGGTAGTAGCATACCATAGCTGTTTTTTTTTCGAGTTTTGGTTTTTGTGGATAGTTGATAAGGCCCGTCGTAAATGTTTTTGTTCATGAGCATCCTTCTGCCTTCACAGCACGTTCATGGCAGACATCGTCATTGCCATCACCTCAACAGGGTGGATAGGTTTCGAGGGACTCTGCAGCAGCGTGCCACCGAATTCAATATACACGGATAACCTAGGCCATACCGTACTGGTGAGTTTTATTTATAGGAACTTGTAATGAAGGTGGACAGACATTGCAGGAAAAGAAAAACAGAAGGACAGGGAGATTAGCCCATTTTCACAAGGCAGAAATTGGCAGAAATAGAAGTGATAGATATCTTAGGAAATGCTTTGTTGTCGTTAGGTGCGGTGCAGTGAGTATGACGTGGATGACGACCAATCATAGGTTAGAGAGCTGTCAATGAGAACTCAACCCACAAGCTTGGAAAGCTGGAAGGTACTGTTTGCTTACATCTGCTCGCACTTCAGCACTTGGGCGAGTCAACACTTCACCACAGAGATCCTGTGAGGTAAAAGAATTGCAAAGTCACACTCGCCATCGAGAACAGCAGCAATAAAGGATATGATTTCTAAGTGGAAGTAAAATGACTGCTCGATAGACATTGGAGGTGTACACTTCAGCAGCAACACAGTAGCTTTAAAGATTTTGGGATCTCGTGGCGTTTATCTGAAGCGTTTTGGCAATCTGCGCTAAATGATTGGAAATTTGCGAAGTGGTTTAAAATACCAAAGAATGTCACAGTCCAAGTTTCTTCTATCGCAACGAATGCGATAGAAGCAACTTGGAATGTAAAATTGAGAACGGCAAGCAGGTCGAAACGTGCAGCACGCTGCTCACGCACAAATGACGCGCGTAAACAACACACACGCAGAGGGTGGGCCAACTAACAGCGTTTCCTGCACGACACTTAACGTGCTGTTTAAACAAAAATGACGCCGCGAAAACGTATACACAGGTACAGATCAGTGCAATCTAACAGGTAGCCCAGTTTGTTACTTTCGCTGTGTATGAAAAGCGTGTTCATTTCGCAAACGGGTCTACGCAGCGCGCGAACTGACCTTTGTGGGCCCAGCATCTAACACAATTGTTGCGGTGAAACTCAAGGCACAAGATTCTCCCCACCGAAAGATAAGCGAGCGCGATCAAGCATCTATCCCCCTCCCACGCCCACCCCCTACATTCACGCGACAAAATACGCGTGGGAGATGAACGCTCGTCAGTGTATCGGTTCAAACTGGGTGCCGAGGGCGGGCGGTTTTTATTTTTTGAGTTTTTATAAACATTTAGATTAGAGATACGTATACATATAGGGCATGATGCTGCCCCCGGTGGCGAATCCAGCCGAGAGTATCCATATAATTGCTATCACGATAATACTGCATAAGTAATAAAGCAAGATGTATCGGAGAAGCCAAGTGCACCGAGTTTT